>SCDY01001254.1:0-34615 GCA_004143825.1 Drosophila micromelanica
TAAAGGCGGAAATCGAAAGCTATAAAGTTCCAGTCGGCAAGCCGACTCAGCATAAGCGTTAACATAGCCACTTGCGACATAGTCAAGTGTCATGTTACCGCTGTTAACATAGCCACTTGCGACATAGTCAAGTGTCATGTTACCGCTGTTGACCGAAAAGCGGGGCGCTGAACTTCTGTGTCAGCGGAATCCATTTGGAGCGAATAGGAATAATGTTCTTATACATATTTACATATGTGCTAACTTATACATACAAACAAATGCAGACTTTTGTCTAGCTTTTTTTTGGAATTTTTTATTCTGAATTTTTTTTTCTATTTTCGAAACTAAATAGTATTTATTGGAGAAATAAGGTATATCGGATTTTAAGATTACGAGGGCATGACAAGTGCGGCGTGTTTCTGTTAGCCGGTATTACCAAATTTGTTCACATAACATTCGCTAAGGATCAAACGAACTTTTGAGCCGTCAAGCGAAGTAAAATTCGGGCAAGTTACCGTAACTTTTTAAAAGTAATAAGATAAATTATGTGCCTGTTCGTAGCCGCTCTTGGCTCTTGGGTTATTCTTGATATCCTAAATTCTGAAATTCTATCTAAACAATTATCTATTTAAAGAAAAATTTGCAGCCACTTCAAAGTGATGATGTGCTTATTGCTATTAATGGCGATTTATCTTACACATCCTCTTCTTCAGATATTTCTGTCTGTTCGGCCATCAAGATTAAAGAAAAGCGCGGCTGGATCTCGGCTTTACATGTGTAGGGCATGGTTAGTGCAATTAGTGCAATTAGTGCAATTAGGTGTTCAACACTGTTTAACAAATCAGGCAATTGCCAATCTATTTGTAGAATGGATTGATTCAAACGACCTTCAGCTTTCATGGGCAGTTTTGGACATTGTGGCATAGAAATTTCACTATTATGTAATGTAAGGCTCATTATAACTTATCTTCAGCGGGATCGGTGCTTATATGCAGTGCTGAAGGTCTCTTAAACCCGTTGAATACACTATTTAAACTTTACTTAAAGTCGAATTCTTTTTCTATGAATTAAAAAGAATAATTTTTTATTTCTTTTCTTAAAAAAGATAAATAGTTCACTGTTCTTTACTGACGATCAGGTTTGTAGGGCCGTATATTGCTTACAGTACTAAGTAATTATTCTTTTGCGATGAATTTACAGACTTAACCCAAGTCTTAGTATTCTTTCAAAAAATTTTTATAGCTGATTGTTTTGCTCTAACTTTTTTTCTAAGTTTAGGAACCAGGCCATTGCTTTTTAATTTTTAAATGAAATAATCGCTATATATCTTCCATCTTTCTTTCTTTTTGTTGTTTTCGTGTAGTTTTTCTCAGGCATTTTCACCGAGAAGACCATCGATCTTAATTACTCCATTTTATACCCTGAACCATTGAAAATGGGTAAAACAGGGTATTATGGTTTTGTTGAAATGTATGCAACAGGCAGAAGGAGGCAGCTCCGACCCCATAAAGTATATATATTCTTGATCAGGACGACGAGCTGAGTTGATATAGCCATGTCCGTCTGTCCGTCTGTATGAACGCAGCGATCTCGGGTCTCATTCAGTTCGTATATATTATACGCAATACAAGTTTATCATTTTTTTCGATAAAAATCGATAACAACCTTTGGTTTTCTTACAATATATCGGCGACGATAAGAGATAGAAGCAACAAAATTGATGCGTTAATGTTTGTGTAAGCTAGACGCAGATTTTGATACCTTTAAATTTTTGATACCTCCCCCAATCGCCCCCAATATCGATAAAACCAAAAAAAATCGCAAATAAAATACTACAGACCTGCAAATTGGTTTGTACATAGATTTTGATGTCCCTAATAAGTCCTGAAAATTTTATAAAAATCATACATTTTTTTTAGAAGAAAACAAGGATTTCTGTACTGGGGGCACGCGCACCGAGTAAAGTGAGTGCTACGTACATTTGTATGTGTGTGTGTGTATGTGTGAATTTGTGTATGTATGTGTAAACGAGCTGAAATGTTTCTGGAACCAGAACGCAGGGTTCAGGGAATCTCCAAGTCGTGCTGCCTCAACTAGAGCCTTCTCAATTGTTTTTATTTGTATTTATTTTGTATCTACATGTTGATTTTTATGCTACACAAAATGCAGAATGCATGTTATTTCTGAATATAAAATTGAAGCTTGAGTATTATTTGGTTTGATGTAGCAGGCTACAGGAGTCACCTGTTCCCAGAACTGAAATGCAAATATGACACTCAAAGGGTTAAGAGTGTGAGAAAAACAAAAAAAATGGAAAGCACAGAGATGCAGCGGCATAAAGATGTCAGCACCAGTGTGCAGGCTGACAGGACAGACAGGACAGGCAGACTGGCAGGCTTGTTAGACATGTCTGGCACTCTGCCTGCGTCTTAACCATCGACTTTATATTCCGCCTGCACTTGGAAAAAATAGTTTCCATTGACAATGGCTAAAACAGCCAAAAGAAAGCATCTCCATAAGATAATATCTATTAGCTGAGTCGATTTAGCCATGTCCCTGAACTAGAGACTGCATAAATATATATAAATATATATATTTTATAAAAAAAAACTTGACCTTTTTATATGTTATTTTATTGGTAAATTGCGAAAATCCGCTAATCCCGAATTTGGCTGACAGTTTTCTGATATCCTTCTGAATCGATATTCTATCAATTTAACAAACATAAATTAGATCGTTTTCCACTGTTTTCTGCTGTTATCTTATTGTGAATGAGTATTGCGTGGTGGGTTACACCTGAATGCAAATTTTTAATTTATTTTCTTTGTTATCTGGCTTTACTTTTTATTAGCACAGATAAATATTGATTTAAAACCAGATTTTTATTTATATACGTATTTATATATATGAATATCTCGCAGATTAAAAAAAACCTAAAGCAACAAAATTTGGTTTTTACCCAGTTCACGAATTTTATTTATTTTCTTCTAAGCTTGAAAGTAATTTAATTATGAATTTTTTTGTATTATGAATGTTAGCAACAGGGTATCTCTCAGTCGGGCACTAACGTCTAACAGTACTTATTTTGTTCAATTGTTTTTTTTTATTTCGATACGATGTCATCAGCTTTGGCCTTGACAGTAACTAATTAAGGGCTACTATTGTTTTATTTGGTATGGTTTTTAGCTATCGTATTGATTTTGATTGGGCTTAGAACGACGTGCATCTTTTGTTGCCAACCTTTGACCTTTGGCAAGCCAAGGACTGCATGGCGAATTAGATTGAACGAAAATATCGTGTTTGCCTATGCTTAACAACTAAAATGCACAACAGAGCAAGGCACAGCAGGCGACCAGGACAACAGCAGCAGCAGGCAGCATCATCAGCACAGCTGGAGAAAACGAAGGCCGGACACTTGAAAGCAGGACACATAACAGAACAACTGCTGCCTAGTCCATGGACATGCACAAAACTAACTTGCATTTGGATATTTGGTGCTGTTGTTCTTATTGCTTCTTATTGTTGCTGCTGCTGCAGTTTTAATAATTCAAAGTGCTGCAATAGACCGCTTGCTGTCAGCTGCCTAACGACTCCCTGTCGTCCTAAAAGTTCTTTTGTCAACTATTTACACCGACCGCACTGAATGCACTCATATTACGTATACGCAATGCAACACAACAGCCAACACATTTTCCCATCAAACGCAGCGTACCTACCCAAAGCTCAACAATGTGAGCAGCTGTCAGCATGTCAGTTGTGGGCTTTTCATACCCTGTATACCATAAGATGTTTTAAAAGAATATGCTTGTTTCATGCGAATGTATGCTAGATAATTTTCTAATATAAAGCATTAACAGCTTTTAAGAATAGAATAGTTTATCTTTCAACAAAATAATTACAACAACAACACCCAAAGTTTATAGGAATTTTTTTTTCAAAAAGCTAAAGTATATAAATATTATAGGATATCTTCTAATTGAGCAATGTGTAGTCAAAGACTCATTTGGGCTTGTGATATCTGTAAGTTAAACGCTTTTCACTTTCCTATGTTACCAGTTATAGGGTATCTCCTTGTTAAGCACTATTTGAATATGTTACATCTTCTCGTCAAATATTATCTTGTTATATATTTCTTTTAATCAATATCTTTCTGATTATAGGGTATCTGCAAGTCAAGTAGTGCTTTTAACAGTATCTTAAATTAAATCTTTCGTTAAAAGCTTCACTTAGCTCTGCTGCTAATTTTTTATAATTTTGTTCTAATTTTCAATTAGGGAATTGAATTCATTTAATTTACATGTTCTCATTTATAAGTAGACAAAAAAGAAAAAAAATATTCAATATTTTTAAAACAAAAAAATTTTTGAAAAAATATAGTTTCAATTAGGTTTAGATACTTTTTAAGCACTCGAACTGGTTCTGGCTGAAAAAAATAACAATTAATTGCAACAGAAAGCCAGCTATTTGTACAGATTTTGAAAACGAACATCAATCCTTTAGCTTCGACTGCGCTACATACTCAACTGTACCAATTATTTTATTTTCGAGTGCAGCAAAAGCTTTTAAGGCAAATCCGTTTTATTTATCAATTAATTTATATTTTTACTTCTTGTCTGCGGCACGACAAATTTCTCAGCTCCACTTAAAAGTGACAAGTTAATGTTTTATTTCTGGCAGGCACTTTAATGGAGGCTTCGGTTTTTTTCCCCACCTCGAATTACGTGAATTGGGTCTTCCATTATCAAGGCCCCGAAAATAGCTCTTAGCGTTTTCCTCTTCTTTATTTTTTTTGTTGTTTTGCTTGCTTTTCCACTTTCCATGTGCGCTCCTTGCGTTTTCTTTTTACGCTGCACTCGCTGCCGCCTGAACGCATTATTTTGTCATTTTGCATTGGCCGTGGAAATGTTCCGGCATTCAAATGCTCATTTTATTTTGGCCACGTTTGTAGCTGTCGCTGTCGCTGTAACTGCTGCATTGCTTCCTTTTAGGCTTAGAGCTGCGTTTCGCTTGTTTTTAGCAGATGTTTCCCTTTTCGGGCCGCTATCGCGTTCCGTTGATTTACGTGCAAGGACGCACTCTCACGACATGTCCTTGACTATTTGCCATCTCTCTATGTTTATTTCGAGAATCCAATTGCCAACTCACAAATGAGACTTTATCTCACGATACAATTTCTCAAAAGCCAACGAAAAAACTAAAACTAAACCAAAAAAAAAAATCTCTACGAGTAAGCTTCAACATTGGAACGTATCGCTAATTAGTGCCGCTGCTCGTGGCCTCTGTGAAGAGAACCCCTTTGGGTCTGTCTCTTAGCCGGAATCTTAAGCCGACACTGTTTCTCAAGGGCTGCGCATCTCAGAGTTGATATTTATAATGAGCCTTCAAATGATGTCAATACGTGCAGCAAGGATGCCGGTGAAAATTTCTAGAAATTTCAAAAAAAAAAAAAAAAACAAATCCTGTGTAGTTATAATTAGGTAACATTTCGGTAACTGGGGAAATAGTTCAAATTAGTCGTATCGGTTGAAAAACTGAAAGCTTATTTCGGCTTAAATGCTACAAATTTTCATCAATTTACTCATTATATACTTAAAACATTAAACCGATTTTATAAAAGGGAATTCAATGGAAATTTACAAAGTTTTATTTCGGGGAAATTCGCCGTACTTAAAACTTATATTGTTCGAAAATCGTAAAATAAGGTTAAGCAACGTAATTAAAACAGAACAAATTTAAGTGACTTTTTTATATAGTTAATAACGGTTTATTTAACAACGATGATGTTTAAAATGCAGTTGCATTATTGCATTATTTTCATCAAGTTATTCAGATCTTGTTTTGGCTCTGACGTTCTCGTTTAAAGAATTTACTGCTCACATTTTTCAACGTTGGAATTCTCTTAGCACACAAATATTTTGTATCTAATCTTTTCAACTATCATTGGTGTCTCTCTTTCTGTCTCACTTGCTTTTTATTTGTATGTCTTATGATTTTTTTTTTTGGCTTTTTGCTTTCTTTTCCGTATAATTAATGACATTTACTTGGGGACAGGATTAATAAATATTTATTGGCAAAATTTGTTTGACTCCTGTTGTTGCTATTGTTGTGTTTGCACAACTGCTTGTTTTGTTGCCGCCAGTGAAAAAGACATCAGCTAGTTAATTATTAAATAATTAATAATAATCTGGCGTACATGTGATATGTCAGACCCGTTGACAGTTAGCCAACAACCAAAATTGAGCTTCGTTTTCTGTTTGTCTTTGCCACACTTATTTCTGGAGCTGAGGCGTGGGTTCCTCTGTTTGAATTTCTTTTGTATCTAGAAATGTACATTAAACTGCGAATTTCAGCAACTTTTTGGAAAAAATATTGAAAAAAATACATTTCTACACAAATTAAAATGCAAAATCAATCTAGTTCGGGCAATTTTAAATCTCAATAAATTATTGAATTATGTGAATATATTCAAGTAAATGTCATTGACAGATATTTATATATACATATATTTAAATTCATAGTTAGGAATTATCTAGCTTAAATTTATAAAGTGCATTTAATGGCTAAGTCAATCAAATCTGACAAAGGTTCACTTTAGAAAATGTGGAAATATTATTAAAGTAGTTCAATTCAAGCTCTCCTTTTTTGCTCATCAGCGAAGACTGCTAATCGATATAATTTGTCGCAAACTAATTTTTTAAGTCCCTTGACCATATTTATTCTTCATTTACTCATGACTGCGTGTGTGTAACTTGTGTGTGTGTGTCCCTGCTGTGACCATACAATTGTTCGTATGCAAGTGTTTCCAATTATAATGCAAAGGAAAGCTGCCCTGGACACTAGGGGGGCAGCTGTGGGAGTCTCTCTGTGTGTCCGTCTGCCTGTTGGAGGGACATGCGGACAAACTCAACGACAGGCTGCAGTCGATGATTGGGAGGGGCTGGGTGGGGACTTCACTGAGAAATTGCTATTCATCCATTTATTACGTATACGCAGCGCTGCAATTTAATGGCTGGCGCACAAAACTGTGCTATGCAAAATTGCAATTTACTTGCGTAAATTTAATAAAGTTGCCAACGGGTAATGTTTCAACCAATCTTCTTCTTCCGCTCCACCCCCCCGCTCTTTGGCACACTGCCTCTGTTTGAATGCACAACAGCATCGTCTTTTTCGTCTTTGTCTTCTTCTTCTTTGCCGCTTGTTGCACGGATGCGGTTGCCTGTATATGCGTTGTAGTGCAATCTGTTTTGCTGTTTGCTGGTCGGCCGCCTTAAGCTGCGCCACCGTAAAGCTGTTGAATATAATTACTCGAAAGTCGAGCGCAATTTTCATGCCTAATGCGCAAAGCCGAGACTCAAAGAGACTCTGAACACTCTACGTAGAAATGATATGATGCGTATTTCAATACAAAAAAAAAACATCCTCTCAGCTCCCTTCATGCGTTGTCAAGGTGAATGTATTGTCGAATTTTGCACAAGTGCTACTTGTCTATACGTACATATATACATAAGAGAATACCGAGAAAATAAACTAAATGCATCTTGAAAGTGCTTAAGGCAAATATAATGCTCTGCACAGACGTCGACTGTACTAAAGCAAAATATGTAGCTGGAGTTTACACACATAATATATATATGTATACCTAATTTACACAATTTTGAAATAACATGCTTTATAAACCAAAAATGTTTCTATTTTTGCAAGAATTGTTTTGTTTACATTTTTTCTTAAATTTTACTCAACACAAATTATACATTTTAACTTTGCATCGTATTCTTCTCATAATTTATTTATAAATGATATAAAATAGTTTTTAGTTGTTAAGCTCTGGGACCAATTCATAATATTTTCAAACTTCAAAAAGCAAGTCAGAGATAGATTCATAAGATACTTAGTTGTTAGTTGGGTTAGTCAATTAACCAGATCCTGTAATACCATTTAAAATTTCAGTTTGGATTTCCTAAAAATGATGGATTTATCTTTCACCTACTTTCAATTTGCATAATCTTTGCTAACATAATTGGCATTAAATTAATTGGTTCTTAATGTTCCTACTGCGTGGGGAAAGAAAAACGTTTTGAGACTGATTTCAGTACACACGTAATACCCTTTAATCTACCATGCAAATTGGGTTTCACCTTCTTTTCTGCATTCATTTTTTTTCTTTGTTTTGGTTGAGCGTTTATTTAATTTTCATGGGATCAGCACACGCGCTTCGGGTTTCTTTGCGGGCTCTTCTTTGTGGGGGGAATTGAAGTCGGATTCGCTGGCTTTAGACACTATTTGCGGTTGGGGTATACTTGCGGATTTAATTGAGCGGCATGCGAGCGCTTTGACGCGCTTCCACACGCACGAATGTATCATTTACACACCACACACACACACACACACACACACACTCGCACACACAAAGAGCTAAGAAATTCGCTTAATTGAATATTAACGCCTGTTGCCTAGGCGAAATATTTTCGGGCGAATGACATCGACGACTAATAACGTCAATGCTCTCGTACCCTGCACGCCCCCCTCCCCGCCCTTCCACACTCGTAACCCACTTCAAACAGCTCAATCGTTCGGTTTGTGACGCAATCTTCAGTTTTTTTCTTTTTTTATTATTTATTTTTTTTGTTCTATTTATTTCAATTAATGAAGCTGCGTCTTCGTCGTTTAATTAATTTGAAAGAGAGCCCTTTAACAGTGGCAAAACATGTCTTGCGTATTTATATACCCTGTAACTAAATGAAAAGGGTTATCAAATGGGCATATGGGTTTCTAGAAAGTTAAGTTTACAAAATTTACAAACAGAAATAATGTCTTCTTCAAACTGGTAAAAACACATTTTAATTGGGTATTTGTATGTCAAATTAAAAAATAAACCGGAGAAGAGCAATTTGATTATTTCGTTTAATGTCTTATAAATACGAATTAAAAATTTTAGTGCAAATATTCAAAAATAATGACAAAAAAAAAACAAATAAATCAATGTTTAAAAAGAAAAGGTTTCGAGCTTTTACCTGTCAATTTCTGCGTTGATCAGTCAGGTAGAAAAATGAATCACAAACAGAATTATTTATATATGATGAAATGAGTCATAGCCTTTGGTACAGGGTACCTGCTGGTCGTGTACCCTTTGTGTTGAGCCTGCTCCATTGAATTTTTTTGTTTGGTCTGCAAGTTCGGAAATCGACTGCGCAACCTCGCATTCAATAGGTGCTTGTAAGATGTAGAGGAGGGGAGGAAGGCGATTCTGAGTCGCATTTCGGGAATTAACTAAAGGATTACATTTTCAATTCAACATGTTTCAGGCATTTCAATTAGTGTTAATCAGTGACAAATTGGTTTGCAGGCAATAGGCGATCGTCAAAGCGGCGCGCAGATTGTGATTGAGTCGCGCTTTAAGAGCGTAAGCCGTAAACCGTAAAGCGTAAAACTAAACCACACAACTTACTAACGGTTAGTTTCGATAAAAGCTCTTTATGTCAGGGTATTTAAACGCTTGTCGAACAACACTTTGTGTCTTGCAATTTACTCAGTTTTTTTATATATTTTTTTTTGGCACTCCCCAAAATTTGGAAGACGCCAGACGATATTTTGGCTTTTTATGCTTCTTGTCAATTTTTTATGTGCGTTTTTTTATTGGTGTTGTTTTTTCGCTTTGTTTGCGGGTCAGCAAATGCCTTTGGCAGGAGTAGCAGTAAAAACAAAATGCTAAAATAAAGCAACTCGAAAAGTGAATGCGCCACTGTGAAAAGCATATTTAAACTAATAATAAAAGCAATAACAAAATCAAGCACTAAATATAAACTAAAACAACAACAAGCAGCGAACATTAACAAAAACAACAATAACAACGCAACGTGATGCAAATTCGCTTGGCGCAGAGCGCAGCTGCGACGGATTCGCTGCCAACGACACCGGCAGCAGTAGCAGCAGCAGCGGCGCCGGCGCCAAGGTGAACGAGCAGCAGCAGCAGCAACCGACAGACAGAGAGAGGGAGAGCGCGCGCTGAAGCAGCAAAGAGCGAAACGGTGTCAAAGCAATGCACAGAGTGCAGTAGCGTCGCTGCAGCTGCATTCGAGTTTCAGCAGCGTAACGCAGCAGACGTTGACGACGGCGGGCGGCAGAGAGCGAAAGCGAATCAAAACGAAGCGAACTTAACCCGAACTCGAAGTCAAGCCCCAGCCGAGCCGAACGCGATCGCAGGCGACGGGGCCAAAGTGTGAACGACAACAGCAAAAAGCAAAGAAAAAAATAACATACTGTGCCAAACTTTAAAGAAATAGACAAAGCGATTGTGTATCTGTTTGTGTGTGCGTGAACAATACAAATAAATCGATAAGCGATAACAACTTCAAACGAAGAAACGAAAAAGCGTGCAGACAAAATGTGCAGCAGGAAATGTTTTCGCATGCCCACGTTAGTCATCTGCGGCGTCGTGCTGACCATCGTGCTGGTCTGCATCACCGGCATCACACTAACCAACAGCATCAACATATCGAACATTGTGAAGCTGCGCGAAAAGGTCGCCAGCGATTCGGCGGCGGCAAATGGCGGCCATCAGGCGGCCCAAACTCGTGCCGCACTCGTCGAGCAGCAGTACTCGACCCTGCAGCAGCATCACTTATCCAAGAGCGATCTCAACTACATATCGGCGGCAACGCATCCAAAGAATCTACAGCGCTTCCTCGCAACGGCGCCGCCGTCGCCTTCGCAGCAGCAGGCGCAGCCCAACAAAATTGTTATCGAGATTGGTTTACGACCGAGCAGCGGAAGCGGCAGCAGCAGCAGCAGCGGCAGCAACGATACCAGCTCCACTTCCAGTGGCATCGTCAATCTTATGCCCATGCCGCATATGCTGCAGGCGGCGGATGCACTGTTGGAGGGCAACGTTGATTCCATATCCCTGCCGGCGGCAGCGCCCGCAACAACACAGACGTCAACTATTGAAACAACAACAACAACAACAACAACAACTGAAGCAACGGGAACAGCATCCGTTTTGAGCGCTTCAGATGCCGGCCCTGGCGTCTTGGGCATCGCCGATCATAATCCAGCGGGAATTCAATTCGAGCGTCGTGCACATGTCAAGCAGGTAATGTCAAAAGTCTTCGTGTCCGTCTCCGCCACCGCCTCCGTTACACGTTACGCCCCAACGACTCCGGGAAGACACTACTACTATCTATATATCTCGCGACCATTTAGCATTGTTCGCCGCATTTGCCGGCAATTTTCAATTTAGAATTTTCAATTTTTTGCGATGTGCCTTTTGTTTGACTCACGTTAGTTTGTTATTGTAATTTGTAGGTTTTGTTGTTATTGTTGTTGTTTTTTGCCTCGCTAATCTTTAGCAATGCATTGTCATGTCAACAACAACAAGCACATTAACAACGATAAACAACAAAACGATATTCTCATACGCCTCGTTATCCATTCATATGATGCATGACATGATGTATTCTGATGTACGATCTATGGTTTCGATAATGTACTGTTATAACTTGTATTTTGAGCAATAAAGCAAAATCAAATTTGGGGGAAATGTAAAACTGCATCCCTAAGTTGCTTAAAAAAGCAGAAAGCAAGAACGTTGCAAGCGGGTGTAACCGACTCTGTAATACTTGTTTACAATAACTTTAAATTGTCGAAAACGGTCCCAATGATGATTATTGACCCTTAAACCATAATTTTCGGTAAACATTGCGTTAAATAAAGCAGTATATTTTCTTTTGATAAAATGTTTTAGTTTAAAATATATTCCTTGTTTAACTTATTAAGGTTTTAATCCGTTCCAATATCATTAAGCAGCCAGAAAATTCAAAAATTTTAAATAAAGTACTTCAAAGTATTTGATTCAAATATAAGACGCTCTATAAGTTTTAAAATTGATCAAATTTAGTTAGTGTGAGTGCATTTGCCCAATTTGCATAACAACAACACCATAAAACAATGAAATTATTCAATATTTATTTATATAAATGGCATATGTAATAGACATTAATAATGGAAAGCGAATTTGAATTGTTTAGAAATGCTTTAAACCGATCTCGGATCAAACAGCAGCTTTCAGATCAGCTCCAAACGGTTCACGCTCTCGCCCCCGTTCTCCCCACCGATAGAACCAGTTCACTGGAATCGTTTTGGTTATTTATTTATTTTTTTTTTTTGCACAGCGCAATTGCACTTCACATTGCCAATTACTGAACCAACAGCAAAAATAAATTAACTCTCTATAAATGACATACGAGCATTTCCCGACTCTTGCATTCTCTTCCACTCCATCCCCAGCTTTGTAGCTGATTACAATAATTAACATAGTTTTAATGACACTTGGACAAAAAAATAAAAAAAAAAAACTTAAAATAAAATAAATGAAATACTGATTAGGTCCCGCCCACTTTTGTCGTCGATTGCACTCGCGTCGCATCTTAATGGACGGACGACCACAAAATCTCTCGTAAATCGCACCGTTTTTCAAAGCCTTCAGTGTCTAATGCGACTGCAGCGAGGAAGTTGTTTTGCACTCTTTCTATTCTCTCTCTCTCTGTCTCTCTCTGCCTATTACGCTCTCTTTTCTGCTGTTTGCTGGGGGCCATGCCAAAGTTCAGGCCGAAGCTTTTGCTGCTGCAAATGCAATTGCAAATTTGCAAAGTAAAGTGCAACGTATGGAAAAGGGGAGGGGGCGGACTAGGGAGCGTAGAGTGAATGTTGTTGAATGTTTAATGCTAAAAAGCTCAGCGCTGCGACCAGTGCTCCTCCCCCCACCGACCGACCGACCCCGGCCGATCCGACTGGCAGACAGACAGGCAGTCAGTCAGTCAGTTAGTCAAAAGCCAACGCTAAGCCAATTAACTTTGGAAACTTATTCCGTGTGAAATTAATTACTTGAATTTTTGTTTTAATATATGGCTACGCGGTTACTTTTTGTTGTTGTTCATGTTGTTGTTGATGTTGTTGATGCTGTTGTTGATGTTGTTGATGTTCTTGTTGTAGTTGCTGTTGTTGTTGTTGCGAGAAAAAAGATACACAAACCAATTTAGCTAATGAATTTTTGATGCGTTATTTATTAATGCACAACACCAATTTAATCGCTTCCGTTTCTTTATTTACATGCCCCCAATTATAATACACACAATTGAGTGCCCAAGTCTAATATGTAGATAGATGATATATGCAAATGCAATTCATTAAAATCCGAATTAGATTTTACTTTTTATCATCAATAACAGATGAAAACTATATAAATAATTCGTGCATATTATACGATAACAGTCTTTAAGGTAATAAAAAACCCTTTCGTAAAATTACTTTTCGAAGAAATAAATGATGTAACAATATATTGTAACGTTTTTACGTTTAGTTTAAAACGTTTTGCTATAATAACATCTTAAGAATAGCCTTATTTTTTAAAAACTCACTCATTCATTATTAATTTTAAAATCTCACTTTATTTCTAAGGTTGAAACCTTTATATGAAACATTTGGAGTAATTTTCTAAGTTTTACATCTCTTGTGAAGGCAGTGAAGGCATTTAAATCTATTAATTAGATATACTGTATACAGTTTCTCAACATCCTTCTAACTGGTGTTTATTGTAGCATATTAATTAACGTGTTACTCGCATCGAAAACGTTTTTGTTGAATGTTAGCAAGAATTATGATAAAAACGTTTACGTTCATTTCTATATTTAAGCTAACACAGTTTAAAGGTTAAATTATATTTTAGGTTATATATTTTATTTATATAATATTTAACTCACACACTCGCTGACATTTCGCTCCTAACGACCTTTTGCCTCTCGGCAGACTTTAGATTCTGCCTTGTAGCAGCTATGGGTCATACTTGTGCTAAGCTTCTTGTTATGTTTTATTTAATATGCTCATTTATCATACACAGGTCTCTCCATTAAATTAAATTGTGTATATGTTTTTTTTTTGCCTAGGTTCGCATCTGAATTCGAGGCGCGGTCGCCTTTCTCTATGCCGCGAGGGCTTCTAAAAGTTTCTTAATAATAAATTGCTTAACTTTTTGGTAAACAAATTCACATTGTACCCCAAGGGGGTGTTGTTCGGTGCTTCACTGGGCACTCCTTAACGCTCTCAACACGCCGTCGGCCGCCGTCACGTCCTGCGGGGCGGGTAGGGGGGAAATGAACTAAACGATGATCCTTCATTTAAATTAAAATTAAAATTATTGCCCGCATCTCTTTTAGGCATGCCATTCCAATTCAAGAAACACTTTTTTCTTCTTATTTTTTGCTTTTATTCGTTAATATTATTCAAGAACTTGTAAAACATGGGCATTTGAACTAACGATGTGCCTCCAACGTGGAAATCAGATTTAATAATTGCATTAGTTCATGCTGGTCTGTGGCATAATTTTAATAGCCCAAAAAACGCAAGAAATAGATAAAAGCCTAAAAAACTAATAATGTTGAAAGCAAAATTGTACAATGTCAATCTATCTATATATTTTATCGATATCGTCGATAGAAGCAATGCTTATGCTTTTTAAGCGGTTAAATAATTTTGAAGAATTTCTTACCTTACACAGATACTTTATTCACAATAGATTTGATACTTTATTCACAATTTAGAAAGTCCGGCGGTAAATATTCCCACTTGTTTGTTATTAGATAAATGATGTTGCCAGCTAACGCTTGCTTTTGTACTCCTAACCAATTTCCCGTTGGCTGCTTTTTGTTTCCTGCCCCATTTTCACCGCTCTGACGGGGCACAACTTCTAACAACAATTGCGATGCAAAGCAGCCTCTTTAAATGAAAACCACGCGCTTTTGTTCCGCCAGTTATCTAAACCGAACCGAACCGAAGCAAACTAAATCCTCATTTTTTTCTTTTTTGCTCTTCTTGCAGGTGAGTTGCAAATGTGCCCTTTCAAAACGAGGGCAGGTGGCAGAAGTAAAAGCTGCCGGGAAAGTTACGGCTTCAGTTTGATAACGTGCGCCACGTTTACTGCGATATCATGGCAGGTAGGTGGAAATATGGGAAGCTGACGATGAGGCTGAGTGAGGGACTGTTTGGGACAATAAGCTTCAATTTGCCGCAGAACGGATATTGCAAGGACATTTAAGATCCAGTGTCAAGAGACGTCATCCTAGGCAAAAAACCAAAAAGCAAATAGGCTTCCCTTTAGCCAGTAACTAATGCGTAATGTAACGCCCCAATGCTCTCAAGTATGCTGCTGTCCAGCTTTTTAGGACATCAGACCATCAACAGAGTACAGAAATGATAAGTGCAACCAACAGAAACAAGCAACCAAAAATAGGCAAATGTCTTTTACAAGGCCTTTAAAGTCTTTGACAGGCATTTGCAATATACAAAGAAAAAATGGAAAACTTTTCTAAATTTATGACAAGAACTGCGACAAGATTCACACGGAAAGCGGATCCCAGCAACTGAGTTGAGACGAAAATGACAAACAAAAATTTGCTATCGGGCAGCTGAATCAATAATACCCTTTCCTTGGCCGATAGACGATAACCGAAAGGCTTGATCAAGAATGGTTAAATATGCTATTATTTAACATGTTTATTTATTTATTAATAACAAAGGTCGATCAATTGTAAAGTTTATAAAAATATAAAGTTGTAGACAAAAAAGAATAGTTTTTGATAATGATGGTAAACTGAAAAGAAAATCGATATTTTATATCGGATTAAAAAATAGTATTGATAATTATCGATGCGTCGATACATCGAAGGCAAAAAATTATAGTTTATGGTAATGATGGTTAAAATTTTATATCGGATTAATATGACGTGTTAATAATTATCGATGCGTTCATATATCGAACTATCGTTAAAAGATCATCGAGTAAAAATCAGAAAAGACATAAAATACCAGAATACCAAAGTAAATATACATTTTAGCGTTACACAACAATATTGTCTGTAAATTGTTATTGGCGTATATAAGACAAGTCCAGTGAATATACTCTTAAATATACATGTAAATTCAGATATTTACATATATACATGTCCATAATACAGGTTTTATGAAAGAGCAACCAAATTCGTTGCACACAATGCCTTGGCTGGGAAAGCAGGCGGTTATTTCTCTTGTCTCAGATGTGGGTGGACATTTCGGGGCCGAAAGTAATCATTGTTCGATACCGGAAACTATTCAATATCCGCATGACATGAAGCGTGTACAAAACAGGCCAGTGGACTGAGAACAGAAAAACAGAAAACAGACAGATAGACAGACAGACAGCACGAAATGTCCTAGAGACGGGCAGACAGAGAATGGCGAACAAGGACATGGCAAGTTGGACGTTGATGACAACCAAAGAGAAATAGACAGGAATCGAGCCTAACGGCAGCTGTTGCCTTCAATTGCGACTAAACTACCTCCCTACCTACCACCCACCTTCCTTCCTTCCTTCCCCGTTCAGTAGCGCTCGTATAAACCAGTCACCTGCAGCCCAGTGTTGTGTAGCGGCTGTGGCTTTCTATTGTTTCTTACGGCTGCACGCATTTCATCACTGATTGGGTTAGGTCGAACAGCAGGAACTGGCTGTTGGGGAAATCGCAATAGTGCAGCATCATTTTGTGAGCAGCCGCAAAGCGCCAAAGATTTAAGCTACAAACGAATGCATATTGCTGGCATTACAAATAAAATCCAGAGCCAAATGCCAAATTAATTGAACTTTTCGCATGCAAATGTACTGAATGAGTAGCGACATTGTAAATCTATTCAAACACAAATTCAAAAAAAAAATATATATATATAAATGTTGCTGCTCTCTCTCTGTCTCTCTCTCTCTCTCTCTTTGCTTCTGTCTCTTGCTGGCTTTTGCTTTCTTTCAGAAAAAGTTCTTTATCCAATTAGAGGAAAACTAGCTGCAGCTCAGCTTGTTGCAACTGCGGCTTGGGTTCTGTGGACTTGTCTGCTTCACACAATCTTTGATTCTGATTTCTGCCAGTGGCTACACTTACACCTGACCAGAGCTGCCAACTTGTGCTCAGCGCAAAAGAATAAAAGCAGAATGGCTGTTTTTAAGAGTGAGCTGTGCCCTGAATATGAAGTCAAACTTTCTGACGAAGCAATTCAAGGGAAAATGAATTTGAATAGCTAAGCGCCCATTAAAAATTCATAATTTTATTAATTTATTTTTTTCAAATGTTTTATAATATATTTATAATATTTACCGCTTGAAGAGCTTTAACCATACCTATAAAAGTTATATATAAGCCAGTTTTGCGTTCTGCCGAATTTTAAAAGTTCTTGACAATACACGCAGAAATTATTTAAGAAAATGCTGTCTGGAGTCTTGCGGTTTAATGTTTATTGACTAGCAAGGCAATATATGCCCCTCTCTGCGATTCTCATTAATTCAAGTAATTCCTGCAGACTTTTAGTATGTTAAGTGATTTTTTTTTTGTAAAAATGTGTGTATTTTATTTTAAACAGGTTTTCTGCTACCTTCAATGACAACTTATCTAGTTTTACATTTAGGGAAGCGCAAAAAATAGATCACATACAATACAATCTATCCATCGACTTCCGTATGTTGTTTTTCTGGTTTTGTCGCCCTCTCTGTTTTACTCTCTCTTTCTCTCTCTCTCTCTCTCTCTCTCTCTCTCTCTCTCTTTCTCTTTCTTTGCTGCCCTCTCTGTCTTTCTTTCTTTCTGTCACCCTCTTTCAATTACTCTCTCTCTCTCTCTCTCTCTCTCTATTTCTTTCTGTCTCTTTCTTTCTCTCTCCTTTACTCCTACCTCTACTCGCCCGTTTCTCCTGATTAAGAATATTTAAAGTTTCTGTGATCGGAGATGCCTCCTTCAGCCTGTTACTCATATTTTCACAAAACCGTTATACCCTTTTTATTCATTTTCCTGGGTTGAGGGTATAAAAACGGCATATTTGCCAGAAAACTGCTGAACTGGCAACATTGTTTCCCACTTTAAGTCGGAAGCTCATTTCGTATGGGAGAAAATCACGCGCAAAGAATTTCTCAATTTCTTTGCCTGCTGCTGCTGCTTTAGCTGCAGGACGAGGTTCCTTTAAGTGCAGCTGTGTGTTGTCTTTCCTAAAGCAGCTGCAGCAGTTTTGTGTGACTGTGTTGCACATACACACACACACACACACATACATACTTTACAAACACACACAGTAGTACCCACATGGCAAAGGATATGCGGCTTGAGGTATTTCTTACCTGTTACGCTTCGTTAACTATTTGATAGCATAAAAAGCTTTTGGCTATCAATCAACTGCCCGCCCCTTGACTCAATTATTTAGTGCAGTTTGCCGGTGGAATGGAATGCTTAAGTTTGTGACAACATGAATATACCACATGGCTGAATCCCTCAAATGCCTGGCATGCTGTTTAAAAAAAAGGTAAAAGTAAAAGTCACAGTAGTTGCTGCTGCTGCTCAATTAGCTAGCAAGTAGATTGCCTTGCTGTGAAACTCAGATGAAATCTGAGGCATTTGCCCATTTCTTATTTCACTCCCAGCACACGCTCGCCATAGATCATTTGGGCCAGGCTAAATCATACATCATTCAACCAGATATCCGAAACTTTCCTACGACTTTTACTAACAAATTGCGCTGCAATTGCTAACGGAAAAACTAGCAACAACATTTGGCAGTCGTTTGCCTAACGACTCTTTCTAATTGCTAGTTGCTGGTCGAAAGTGCGGCAACATATTCCCCGATGTCTCTCGCGGAGATGGGCGTGTATTGGATGCTTTCAACACGACGAAACCTATTTTTCTTTCTTGATTTTGTAACTCCAATTTACCTAGGAAATGAATAGAGGAATTGAATTATGAGTAGCCACAGTTTTTGAAAGTAAGTTGTTTTGGTACAAAATAATTTCATTGAAAACGATAAATTGCATTGAGAATATTAATTGTTTAACAAATGTTACTTTTACGAATATTTAGAAATAAATTAATAATAATAAATCATCATTGGTATTTTATAAAATAGAAACAAGGCATAAAATTTATGCTTTCGTTAATATTTAATAGCTATATTGTTAGTCCCTGTCCATAAAGTTAGAATTTTGAGAATTCTCAAAACTTTATTTTAAATCTATGCCAAACCAAACTTTTTGTGATTATATGCATAGCATTTGTCGAATATAATATATATAACATGTAGCTCAATAAAATCGATACTTATTAAATTTAAGTGTTTTGTCGTGCGTGCTCGTGTCACGCACGGAAAACAGTAGACACGCTCAGCTCTAGAACATACGCCCTTAACGACTTGAAAGTAACGGCAAACGGTGGCCAAGCGAAGCGCTCGCAGTTAAATTATTGGGCCGGGCTAAAATCGGACAGTTTGAGTTCTGTTCGTGTTTAGCACAAGGAAATTGCCATCGATAAAAAGAAATGTTTTATGTTCCAATGAGTGTTCGGTATAGAAACGACGCGGCGAACCTCTTAGGCATGTGAGAAATGCCTATGAATTGGCCATAAAATCAAAAAGGCTGCCAGCCAGTTTCTTTCCATGGCGAACACTTAAAGCCCAAGTCCCAGCAACGAAGCTAATCAATTGGGGCTTTTGCTTGACAACCCTCTTTTCTTATTTCTTTGTCGTAACTTTCAATATAACGTTGTGCCGCGATTTGAATTCAGTTATAAAATATGCTAAGTGCACGTACCCATCACAAAGCTCACATTTGGCTCAATTTGGTTTCAACACTCGCTGTTGTGGCTAAACTCAACTTCAAAGTCGATGCCAAAAATAATACATAATCTGAGCACCAGCTGAGCTCTGCTCGACAAGTACTTCTCACGATTGCCTAGCAAAAATATCCAATTAAAGGCTCACACTGAGAGCAGCTGCAGCGATTTGCTGAGCTTCCTTTGGTTTCATATCAACATTTATTATACATTTTATCCAAAACGAATAGGGTATATTCGGTTTGTGTAACGTGTATACTGGGGAAAGTCAGATAAAAATTGATCAAATCTCTATACATCTCCCGCAACTTAAAAGCTTTATACACTACATTTTGGAGATTTCAAAAGATCAGGAACAAATTGTATGTTTAGTTATATAGTTGAGATAAAAGTCGATAAAATCTTTCTATATCTCCTGCAGATTTAAGGCTAAGTACACTACATTTTGCAGACAGATTAATGGTGATCTGCTCTACAGATCAAGAAAAAATTATATATATATAGTTATCAATCAGTATGTTGTATACTTAGTTTTTTGATGGTCAGGCTGATCGATATTTTTTGCACAGTTACAATCATAATTACGTCTGTTTTCGACTCTTAAGCTGAACGGATATTGCGAAGTCGGTTACATTCGATTGCAACGTTCTTGTTATTTTATTTTTTATAACAGTCGCAAGTCGCAAACGAGTGTATAAAATTGTGCCACGCCCACTCGCGCAAAATGTTTCGGAGTCATTGTCATAGGCAGCTCTCTGGATGCTCGTAAAAAGCGTGTCGCCTTCATAAATATGTGATGAGAGTTCTCAGAGCGAGAAACGAGCACCGGCTCTAAGGCTGAGAAAAAGCGAGTCAGCACTGCGGGCGGGCGGACAGACTGACAGGCGTACAGACGGACAGACGGGCGGTCGGTGAGTGTGGGCGGTCAGTTGGTCTGTGGGTAACCGCAGCATCAGCACCGCAATTCGAATCCATTTTGTCTGATTTAACAACTCACTGGGTGTGAGTGTGTGTGTGTGTGTGCGGAGTGTGTGTGAGTGTGGGGTGTGCGGGTCAAGTAGAGTCATGAAAGCTGACAAGTTGAGTAAACCATTTTTTTTGCAAACCTCATCAAAATGGATAAAAATGTGTGTAATAAAGCTGCATCTCATCTAGATCTAGTGCTTTCACATTTACAACTTGACTTCGAATAATACACGATATTATGATATATTATTATTAGTATACGATTTGAATGTTTTACAAAAAATATTACACGAAATTTGTTAAATCAAAAAAAAGTATTATAGAAGCACGCGGAGTGCAATAACAACCGATAACACCAAACCAAATTTTAAATAAGAACATTTTTTAAAATTGAAAACAGAAATTAATCTGGAGAACAAGACATGAGCAAAATTGCATCAAACATTAAAATCGGTTCAAAATCACTTTTAATGTTGTTTTTATGCTAATTATGACAAATGAAATCGATTGAAAATTTTAAATTATTTTTTGACTAAAAAAATCCAAAAAAAATTTATTTTCCAAAATGCAAATATTTTAAATGTAGAATTAATCTTTGAGATAAAAGATGACTAAAATGCCATTAAACGTGAAAATCGCTTCATTTTTGATTTTTGAAGTTATGGGAGTTATGGATCCGAGAGCTTTACATGTCAAAATTTTTGTCAATTTTGGCATGATTTTTAACCAAATATTTGATCCCCTCAGAATCACTTTTAAAGTTGTTTTTTATGCTATTTGTCGCAAACACAATTAATAAAAATCATAAACTCACAATTTAAAAATTTTTTTTCATGAGTAAGGGGCGTAAAAAATATTTTTTTTTATCAAAAAATTTTTAAAATATATTGTTTTTAAAACTGAAAATATTTTAAATGTAGAATAAATTCATGTAATAAAAGTTGACCAAAATGGCATAAAACATGAAAATCGGTTCAGTTTTGACAAAAGAATGGGAATTCAAAATATGACAACTATGATTCGTTTATTCTTTTAACATTTGATAAATATGCGATCGTTTCAATGACTCTAGAGCTCAGGTAGAGGATGAGTAAATAGGTAAGTAAATGTGTAAAGCATTTTTTGATGGATCCACAAACCTTAAAAATTGAGTAAGGGTATTTGCTGGTCGTGCACTTTCGTCTATAACGCCATTCAATGATTTCATTTGATTGCTTTTGAATGCTGTTTATTTGTGGCACTTAAAAAGCTGCTGCTACTATTCGAGAAATCCTTATCTCTCGCTTTCTCTCTTTCGCTCTCTCTTTTTGGCGCTGAAAAGTTTGAGATAGTCGTCAGCAACAACAATTGAGAAACTGAGAACTTTGAAGTTTTTACTTAACAAATACCATGCATTTCAAACAACAGTTCAAGTAGAAGTTGTTGTTGTTCTTGTTGTTGGTACTGCCAAAAACTTTTGGCCGTGAAGTGTTTATGTCTGGTTTTGCGGTTGTCCGCTGCAGCAACAACAACAACAACAACAACATTTTCTGGCAGCAGCACCCGCATGTCAATAAAAAATACCAACAATATCCTTTGACCAACAACTTCCTCTCATTTCGCCCGCGTTTGCCCAATTGCTCTATCAAGCAAATATTTGTTTTGCGTTGAGCGGCTGTTTAATTTTTAGTTTATGTTGCATAATTTTCGGCTGCGAAGGTCAGCTGCCGCATGATAAGCAGAATGATGAGTGGGGCGGGGCGGGGTGAGCCCAATCGAGTCGCAAAAGGTTGGTGCTTTGAAAATTTTGTGCTGACAGCATCGTTGAAAGCGCTTGCCAGGACGTTCCGGGATAAGGACGATGATGCGTGTTATCAGGGAATCTTTTTGCTTACGTCCGGCTGCTCAAACGCCAAATCAATGAGCGGAAGGAAGCGCAGTGGCAGCAGTAGCAAAAAAAAAAGAAGAAGAGTAGCTAACCATGGGCTAGTTAGTGTGCCTATGAATGCGTGTGTGTTTCTGCGCGTGTGTATGTGTGTGTGTGTGTGTGTGTCTAGTGTGTCTAGTGTTGCCTGCTTTTGGGTTGGGGTTCGATGCTCAATCACTTGATTGACAGGACAACAGACAGCAAGAAACTAGCTGACAAACATTTGGGCTTGACGATGTTATTAACAACACACACACACACACACACCCGCACATATATTGTTTATATATTGGACATAAAAGAACCAGCGCATTATTTGAATACATAACGAATTGAGTTCGTTAGGACAGCTCTATCATATATCCCCATAAGTGGACTTTGCATAGTATAGATTATGTATACACTTAGTAGTACAGTGATCGCTCGCAAATTGAGTTCACAAATTTATCGTCCACTTGAGACAGTTTCATACGTCAAAGCGTTAATTAGTTTTGGCCAATAACCTTTTTGCATGAACGACATTTTTCTAAAATTTCACATTTATTCGCGTCAAAAAATCTACTAGTTGAATAATAATAATTCGAAACATGTTAATTTTTGTCATAATAGAAGAAAAATATCTAAATTAATATTGTTGTAGTTTTATATATATTAAAAACTACTACACCTATTTTTTTAACTTTCAACTTCAAGTATAAAAAATTATAAAATAAATTATCGACATTATAATTGTAGATAATCTGTCGAAACTAGACTATCAACCAGTTGAGAATTGTAATCGGATCTCGCTAAAAAAGTTTACTTTTTCAAAATAAAAATATCGCTATTATTTAAATTTTCTATATCAATAAACTCTTCTAACTCTCAACTTAAAGTATAAAAAGTTGTAAATCTATTATTGAAGTCTGTATCTATCATCACTTAGTAAATACTAAATTAGTAGATAATTTGCCGAAACTAGATAACCAGCCAATTGAGGAAATTGAGTTTGTAATCAGATCTTTCCGATAATTGATTACATAATCGCTGCAGCGAATCCTTTAGCAGCAATTCATTTGCTGCCCATAAGTTACATGCAATGGGATTTTTGGGCAAATGTAGTGTACACCTGCAATCGCAATCGCCATCGCATTTGCAGTCGTAATGCTGTTGGGTAACTGCCATTTTGGCCAATTTGCTGCTAGAGAGCCAATATGGTCTACGGTTCTCATGTAATGCTAAACGTAATTGCTGGGCTGGCCAACGGCGGCAGTCAGAACAACACCAAGAACAACAACAACGGCTATGAAATAAATTCAATTACATATCCTGTCGCAACAGCTCGCACCATTGTCCTCTCTGTTGTCCTTGTTGTGCTGCCATAAAACGTATGTGGAGGCAACACTCATAAACCCGCCGCCGGGTCGAGGCGGATGCGAATGCACATTGAATGCGGTTGCCATGATTGAGACTCGGCTCTCGACTCTCCCATCTCCCATCTGGCATCTCACATTTCGCTTCTCTGCTTTAATGAGCGCTACAACATGCGATATTTATTCATTAATGTTTGCCTTGGCCAATTTACCGGCCAGTACTGCCCGCTGCAATTAGAAATTTCATATGCAAATTCATGTTGCTGCTGCTGCTGCTGCTGCTGCTGCTGGGTAATAAATCATATTCATAGCTTTCCAGGCGAGCGAGCATCCAAAATTACATGGATGCTAACCTGTATGTGACAGGCAATTGCCGCTGCTTGATTTACATCTCGATCTATTCAATTAGCCAGATTCTCAAAGATATGGCATAGGTACAATACCTAATTGCTGAGAAACTGCAAAACAATGGATTAATTGATGAAACCAACAATTGGTATTATTTATTATATATATATTATTTATTAGTACATTATTTTATTATTATATAATTGTACAATTTAAATTCAACAAAAAAAAATATTTTCAATGATGTAGAATCAGTCTACATGACAAATCATGACATAAATGGCATCAAACATGAAAATTCATTTCAAAATTCATTTTTGACCAAGCTACGGGAGTTTGAAGTATGGGGATCCGAGAGCTTTATATTTTCAATGTGTCAATTTAAATCTGTATGCAAAATTTTGTTGTTTCTGGCTTGAAAACTGAGAGAAATACATAGAGTTTAGTGAACTGGCGCCCAGGGGTTTTGGACAAACAATTTTAAAAAGTTATCTGACGCTGATAAAATGAGTATATATTCAAAGTTTTAAGTCTCTATCTACGGATGAACAGACGGACAAGCTAATAACTCTATTAACTTTGTGAATAAGTTTGCAAACTCCAGTCTATAGATATAAGTAAGGCAGAAACGCA
This sequence comes from Drosophila micromelanica, assembly GCA_004143825.1. Classification (NCBI taxonomy): domain Eukaryota; kingdom Metazoa; phylum Arthropoda; class Insecta; order Diptera; family Drosophilidae; genus Drosophila; species Drosophila micromelanica. Next base: position 24,840 of record SCDY01001254.1, read on the forward strand.
CACTAAAATATGTTTTGCAGTTGTTTTTTAACATTTTAAACTGATGATATTTAATATTTTTGCTCAGATAGGAAAAGCAACTTTTTTTGCCTGACATCTCAGAGCAGATGTTGAAGTGCAGAAATCTTAAACAGCTAAAGTCGTAAATGTCAATGGCTGCCACTTTGGACGGGATTTTATGTCACAGCGCCCTATGCAGAAGCCTGCGTAGTTAACATTTCATAACTATTTTTAGCCGCAAACGCTTGCCATATGCCAAATATATGAGACGCTGAGGGAAGCCAAGTGCATAGAATTTAACAATAAATCAGGTTTTATGTTCAGCGTACGTTATACGGAAGCGCAGATCGGCATAAACAAGAGACCAGCTGAATCCACGGAGCGTATACAGAATTTTAGTTACTTATTTCTTTCAAAAAATAAATGGTTTTTTTTTCTGAAACTATTTACATGAGAACTGTGCAAATCTAATTAAAAACATTTGTTAAATATGCAAAATTGCAATAATTAGCGTGGTATAAATCAGTAAATTAGTGAAATTTATGTAATGCATGTATTTTCAATTAATTACAGCTGTAGGGCAACATTTTGATTTCTACTTATAATATTTTTCCTATTCTTTTTTTTTTTTTGTTGAAAAAATAAAATGTATGGAAAAAAAATATAAAAAAAGACCTATTTAACTAAATAACTGTAGTGCGGTGAATTGAAAAGTTCGATAACATTGCACACATAAATGCTAGAACAGCTATTTCTTTTTTATACAGTTTTGAAATAACAAGCTTTAAAAAGCAAAATATTTATCTTTTAAATGAGTTGCTTTGTTTTAATAGTATTTTTAATGCTCTTTTCTATATATATTATGAACGTATGTATTCCATCATATTTTTCTCATTATATGCATATTTTCTGTTCGAGTGCGATTCCTTGAATTAAACCCTTTTTTTTTGTATTATCTTTACTTATTTATATAGTAATATAATATATATAATAAAATAAAACGAGCGTTTTGAAACAAATAATTAATAAAAAATATTTATTAAATAATATTTAGGGTACTTTAAAGTTGTTTTTCTTAGGTTAGCTCCAATCTGTTATTTAGCCATTAATCCGATAAATTTTTTACACGAGTTTTTTATAATGTGTACATGGTTACTCTATTATTATTTGTAGTACATTTAATGTTGTTTTTGTGCAGTGTGCCTGCATATATTATGGAGTAATGTCATTAATTTCAATAATTAGTTGACAGCAGTTGGCAGCCTCGTAAGAAGAGTTCGCCGGAAGCGCGACAACCTTTCACATTTTAACAGCAGCTGCAGGAGACTGGAAAGGAACTGGCAACAGGTTGCCAGATTGCCAGCTTGCCAGCTTGCCAGATTGAGGGTGCTGCCTTTGTGCTTGGCGTCTGCAGACGCCAGTGAGTTGTTGGGCACGGCTAGCACCTGCTGCTGGCTGGGGAGGAGTTGTCGCATTTAATGCGCGGTATCTCTGCGTAAGTTTATTGAATTTGCCAGGTGCTTCCTCAACCGAGCCGCCTTCTTGCTGTCTTTCTATCTCTTGCACAAATTAACTTTGACTTTGAGTTTTGATGCCAGCATAAAAGACATTACGCATACGTGCTGTGGACATGGCCTTCTTTTACATATAACAAATGCTAAAGTGCAAATTACGTATACGCAGCGTATGCAGTAAAAATGTTGCCGCAGATCTGTGGGCCAGCTCTGTAAAATCGCTGGGCGTGAAATCTGTTTTCTTTTGGCAATTTATTTTAAATCGCATATTAGCACGCTTTAATGGGCCATCCCCCCTCTGTTCCCGCACTTTAACCCCCTCCTCGACTAGACCCCACATTGCATAGAATAAAACATATTTTTATTTATGACAGCGCATAAAAAATAATACGCAAAAAGTTTATGGCTCGCCGGGCACAAAATGAAAAATTGGTTTTACACTCGGCGGCCACGCTACAACAACAACAGCCACAATAATGATACAGATGATAATAAAGCTGATGATAATGATGATTCAAATGATAATGCGGGTCGGTATATGTCCCAAATAGCATGCGGGAACAGTTTACCCGGAAGCTGCACGACAATGCCCACTCGTCCATGAATTATGGCCGCACCGGCCCACCGATAATAATAATAATGTCGCACACACATGTTAATGCCAATCGATAAACGATAGCCGATAGAACGACTCAGCTCATTTGCGCTTCAATTGAATAGTTATTGGATGTTATTCAATAAATGCTAATGTCAATTGCGTGTTGCATGCAGCTGCATTTATAAATCCAGAAATATATATTAAATCATTCCGAGTATTCAAATTGGCAGCTTGCATGAATTACGAGCTGACACTAATGGAATCGAGAAATTTTATTTTTAAAACATCTTTCTGCAAAATGTAATTTGTGTATACCTCGTACCATTGAAAAAACACAAAGTATATAGGAAATATATGCTGAAGAATAAGTTAACTCAATTTAGATTAAATTCTTTATTTTAAAACTCTACATTTTAATAGGGATTATATCGCTAATTAAATTTATTTATTTTTTTAAATATAGTTTTTATAGGGTATTTCGATCTTATATCCATTATAAATCCTGTGTAAGCTTGCAATGAATTTCGCGGAAATTTCTTCTTTGCCATTTCGCGAAAGTGCTTTTCCAAAAATATTTCATTAAAATTTGCTAATGTTGACCCGTCAATCTGCTGCTGCTGCAGGTTCTGTTGAAAACATGTTTGTGCATTTGTATTTGATATGTATGTCTGTCCAAATAGTGGACACTTATTTAAGCGTACTTCGCTAGCGATTTCAATTACCGGCAAATCAGAACGCGCTGTAGTTTCTGTGCCGGATTGCATCAATAAGCGGCGGCAATTAGCTGGGTCCGCTGAAACGCTTGTCACTTATCTCAGCGATGATTGTGCAAATGACAGCGGGGGGATGAGTTTTCCGGGTGCAGCAAGTAGACCTTGGCCGGAGTGTAAATGCTATGATTTCTTCTTTTGTTTTATTATACCCTGAACTCATTGAAAATGTGTAAAAAAGGGACTAATGGTTTTGTGCAAATGTATGTAACAGGCAGAAGGAAGCATCTCCGACCCCATAAAGTATATATATTCTTGATCAGTATCACTAGCCGAGTCGATTTAGCCATGTCCGTATGTCTGTCCGTCTATCTGTTTGTCTTGGACTCATTCGGTTTTTTCCTTTTCTTATTTTCGATATTTATCGCTTTTTTAACCCGGTTTTTTAAGCATAACTCCTAAACTATAGACACTAGAGACACCAAATATTCGCGTAAAGCATATGAAGAATTTAAATCATTCGAGTTTTGGAAACCTCCCCCCAATCGCCCCCAATATCGATAAAACCATAAAAACCGCAAATCAAATACTACAGTCTTGCAATTTGGATTTTACATTAGTTTTGATGCACTGAATAAGTCCCGAAAATTTCATAACGATCATACATTTCGTTTACGAGCAAAACAATAATTTCTTTTCCGTAGTGGGGGCCAAGCTGCATCACAAGCAATTTCTGTGTTCATGTGCACGCATACATACATATATACATTCTTGAAATTTTTTTGCATAGTAAAACAAAAATTTATCGTAAGCGGTGGCGCAGCTGTTAGGAGTTGTGCATCTGAAGTTGGAGGACCCTGGTTCGAACCCCGCATGTGACAGTGTGAAGTTTATATTTGTTTTTAATTATTAATTATTATTATTAATACTTATAACTTTTATGGATGGGGGCGGGGAGGCTGCGGGGAGTTTCAGTGGACGGGGATATCAAATATATCAAGTTCATAAAAGGGAATGAGGGAATAAAGGGCAAAAACCAAAGCGCAGTGTAGGTTTTTTGATATTTGTGGCCAGGGTAGGAGGTATCAAAAATCCAATATTCCAGATCTGCGCCTGCTGTACACGAACATATTACACTAAATTTTGTGCTTCTAGCTCGTGTAGTCTCCGAGATATGTTAACAAAACCTAGTCATAAAAATTCAATTTGATGAATACTTAGGATATGAGGAAAAAAATTATCAGCTTGTTCTGCGTTCCAATAAGAAGAATCAATAGTCGCAAGGTTGAAGTCTCTAGTTGCCAAGATCGCTGTGTCATACAGACGGACAGACATGGCTAAATCAACTCAGTTCGTTGTCCTGATCAAGAATATATATATACTTTATGCGGATTTCTACTAAACCATTATATCCTTTGTACATTTTCAATGTATAAAATTGTATAAAAATATATTAAATAAATTGTATTAATAAAAGAAAGTGTTTCGTTTCTATTCGGTACATTCCTTATAGCCAGTAAATGGAAAAATGTATCTAACTCAGTTCAAAAATAACTATAGCAACTCAGACCAAAAGAAACTATTGCATTTGAATTCTTTAACTTTCTTTAAAGTTATAATTTTGTTATTGTAACCAAAACTTTATTTTAAATGTAACAACTTGCAAATTATAGCATTGTTTTTGACCTTCTTGTTATTAATAACTACACTGATACATATGTAGAACTATGATATTTTCAAATACATATATTTGTATTTTGCAGAAATATGTTTGTTTTAGTGATTTAATTATAAAAGTTTCAATATTATATTGCCTCTTTGCACGCAGATTCGACGAGTCCAGTTCAGATAAAGAGATATTAGATTTATTACTCGAGAAGAAGCGCTATGATAAACGATTACTGCCGCCTGTAAATGGTAAGCAACTTACAGTTTTATATGTTATTTTAGTTTTCTCAAACTATTACAATCAAAATTCGCAATTTTGTTAACGCACATTTATAACAAGGCCAGTTCACAGCAAATAAAAGACTAAGTACATATGTATGTAAATAGAATAAATATATATTGTGTGCTTTTTTATTTCGAATTAATGTGGAGATTATTTACGTACTTACATAAATGAGATCTTTAAATTACATATTTAAAGTTTTTTACAAAATCGAAAAATAAAAAGTATTTATAATATTCCGTTCTAGCGAAAATATACAAAAAACGTCCATTTTTATACCCTAAACCATAATAATCTTAAACATAAAGTGTAATTAAATTTAATTGGCTTGATTTGGCCATGTTCGTAAGCCTGTCCGCCTATCTGTCGGTCTGCATAATCGGGTTTATATCGGAAAATATAAGAGCTATAATTAAACATTTCGAATTTACACGATACACGCGCAGATCAAGTTAATTTCAAATTATCGATTACTTTAAGTGTTTTTTTTTAAATTAATAACAGCAGCCACAATCAGTGCAGCATAGAGTATAAATATTCTTTATCTAATCGTCTGGGTGCCTGTAAGAACGCGTCGATATCAGAAACTGTGATAGCTGAACTCTTTCATGGGGTGTATACTATACATAGATCAAGTTAATATCAAAAGATTAATAACAGTTGTTCTAACTATCGAAATTTATTGCTTTTTTGACCCGGCTTTTTAGAACAACTCTTAAACTATAAGGGCTAGATCTACCAAGTTGGTTTCGATATATTCGTATAAAGCATATGCAGATTTTAAATATGGTTTAAGATATCTCCACCAATTGCTAAAAATATCAATAAAACCAAAACACAGATCAAATAATACAGACTTTTGAATTGGCTTGCAAATACATTTTAATGCTCTTATTAAGTCTTGAAAATTTAATAAAGATAATAATTTTAGTTTAGGAGCAATTCAAGAATCTAGTCCGGAAACTAGAAAACCTGGAGCCTTAAGCTTTTCGACTTTAGATTCTTCTAATATATATGCAAAACTAGTGTATCTAGTCATTTGAAATAAATTTGAAAAGTCCAAGTATAGCTTTTTAGCACTCTGAAATCGAGGTGTTAATAGAGAAAGACTAACGGGCACTGCTAAATCGACTTGGCTGTTGATCCTGACCTTTTAAAAATCCTTCCTTAAGAAGTGAAAATAGTGAAAGAGTGTTTGTGCAATGTTTGATTTGTTGTAAATATCTAAAACTTAAAGCTCTTAATATATTTATACTCATGTGTAGAGGCGTCAGATAAAGGGAGGGAGCATCCTCTAGGGGCGTGGCAAATCAATAAGATCTCCATATAAAAACTGATAAAAATTAATATGTTCACAACTTTGAGTGACCAAATTTGGAACGAAGATAACTGGTGAACTCCCCCAAAGATTGTAACCCTAATATAACAGAAAATACTTTTCGAACACGTTCTCTCTCGCTTCCTTCATCGCAAAAATTGCTATACTTGTCAGCTCTTATCTAATTTAACCACTATGTTCCCCTGTTTTAGAGCTAGAGTCCTCAACTTTGTTAGACAGTTTTCGTATGACCTGCGCTAAAGATCGAGTCAAGAAATTTTTGCCATTACAAATGACAAAAAAAAACTAAACTTTTTTAATATAACAATAATAATAAAGGCTGTGAAATGAGTATATCGCAGAAAATAATGTGTAGAAAATAAGGGGCAAGTGAGTCCTTCTTACCTTGGGTATCAATTAGTTGGCTTATTTTTGTTGTGAACGAAATATAAAATCTTGCCTTTTTTGCAGTACGTAGCACAATAAAGACAATGTTGTTTTTGAATGCGATGTGAAAAATGCCATTATTGAAAAAGTTTTTATATTTTCATTTATTAATTTTTCACAAAGTTACCACAATAGTTTTCCGAATGTATAACATCTTATAATAATATATGAATGATTTTAGTCAGAAAAAACTGTGCTGAATATTTAATATTATTGCAGACCCTTGTAAGGATTTAACTCGTCGCACCGAAAATAGGCATGCTTTCTCTTTCTAAATTAAAATAAAAATGTTTATTATGTATTTAAGTCAAAATAGACTTAAATTTAGAAATGTTCTTGTTCCCTTTTAGACTTTTTTTCCGTTAACACACCAATGCACTTTATCTTGATCAAGTTAGTATATAAAACGATGCTTTTTCAGAGTAAGTGCGATTATCTTATCCTGTTTGTAAAAACAATATCCATTCATTTTACAGATGAAGACTTTTGTTGTGGCTTACATTCGCCTGATATGGCCACAAATCAAAATGCGCGGAGACCACACAATCGCGGTTTGTGAAATGTTCTAAACAAATCACAAGAACTGTCAAAGTTTAATTAAAACTTTATTTTAGTTTATATGATTTATGCTAGCACCACTTTAGTTTTCTTTAATTTATTTTATATTTGTAGTTTTCATTATAAAATTACTTATTTTAAAGTTCTCTAATAAATCATGGTATAAGCACCCAATCTATTAATTCATTTATTTTTATTTATTTATTAATTTTTTTTGCATTTTAAAGTTTTATACCTTTATTGAAATTAATCATAATTTACTTCTTTTACAGGCACTCTGACGGTGAACGTTAATGTGTTGCTATTAAGCTTAGCATCACCCGATGAAAGTAGCTTGGTAAGGAACATTTCAGAACTTAATAATTCTCCTTTACTAGTAAAGCTGTAAATTGTTACAGAAATATGAAGTGGAATTTTTATTAAATCAGCAATGGAACGATCCACGCCTTGAATATGGCAATAAGTCCCACTACGATTTCCTAAACGCTTTGCATCATCACGACAGTATCTGGACGCCCGACACATACTTCATTATGCATGGCGATTTCAAGGATCCCATCATACCAATGCATTTTGCTCTAAGAATATTTCGAAATGGGACCATTACGTACGCAATGAGGTGTGTCTTATTTGAATTACAATGAATTATATATTACACAAATTTATTCGAAGTTGCACGCCCTACATTAATTAATTTAACATGCAAGCGGCACAGCAGTAATTTTTAAACTCATACCTATTGGAAATATGTAAAATTTGGGTAAAAGTGTATACATATATAAATATATGTAAGTAAAATGTAAAATGCATATGCTATAGTGATTCGATATTAATAACATTTTGCTTGTATATTGGAAGCAGTGTGAAACTGACCAGATCAGATCAATTTGTCTAAAAAATTAGTTTTTTTAAAAACTTAATTTTCAGATCAATTGGTCTAATAAATTAATTTTTTTAAAAACTTTAATTAATTAATTTTTTTAAAAACTTAATTTTTTAGACCAATTGATCTGGTTTGGCCACCACTTTAAGGGTTGGGGGAAACTTTTTCCGTGAATTCCCGCCCATCATCCACTCAGAAAACCCCATTATTTTAGAGACACCAAATTTTAAAGACAGCCTTTGCATGAAATGATGTAAGGATCGAGCCGAAAATTTTACACTGCACCCACTCCTTCCCTTACAAATGATGGGGTCCGTGCCGCTCTTTAAAGGAGATGACCAGTTATCTGTCTGTGGGATATATAGGCATTTGCGGCGGGGTGGGGGCGCTGGCGGCGTTCTAGTGGGTGTGGCCGGGATATCAAGGTAGCAATCTTTCAGGGAGGTCATCAGCTAAATGTGGTGGCTTTATCTTAAAATTTGTGGGAAATATACATGTTTTATCGATTGGAGCTGCCAGATATATCGGCTTTCGCGATCATGGTGACTCAAAAACGGTGGGAGATATAGTCATAATCGATTTTGAAAAGCGGTAGCGTTCTAGTGGGCGTGGCCGGGATATAAAGATCGCAATCTTTTTGAGACGTTACCAGCTATATACATACCAAGTTTTATGACTCTAGCTTTAAAATTAAAATTTTAGATGTTATTGGTTTGCCACGCCCCCAGAGTGCGCGGACCAAAATTCTTAACACTTTCAAGTCTCTAGCTTCAGTAGCGTCAAAAATAATTGCATTCACGGACAGACGGACGGACAGACTTTCACTTCGTGAACGAACTAAAGTATAGATATAGTGTTTTTGTCATTATATTATATATATATATATAATATATAAAATTATCTTTTAAAAGTCCTGTGCGTTAACGTCAGATGAATTGAATGTTCATTGTTGTCGCTAGTTTTTATAGTTTGGAAGTTATGCTTTAAAAACCGAGTCAAAAACGCGATAAATATCGTTAATTATAAAATGGAAAGAGTTATCAATTATTAGAAATAAACTTGATCTGCGTACGATACATACTGAGTCCAAAATCACCTTTTTTGCTTTTGTAGTCTGTGAAATCTACGGGTTCATACAGACAGACAGAGGGACATGGCTAAATCGACTCGGCTAGTTATGCTGATCAAGAATATACATATGCCTTATGGTGTGGGGATGCCTCTTTTTGCTTGTTACATACATTTTCACAAGCCATTATACCCTTTTTATCAATTTTTAATGGGTTCACGGTATAATAAGTGAGAAGGCTCTTGTCGGGGCCGATCGACTAGAAGGTACCCTGAACCCTGCGTTGTGTCTATATAAACATTTCAACCCGCTTGGAACAATACACAAGTTTATACACACATACACTCACACACACACACACAAGTGCACGACTCACTCACTTTACTCTGTAGGTGCGCATAAATGCAAACGGGTTGAATGCTTATAAAGACAGATCGCAGAGTTGGGTGTCTTTTAATGGGCGGCCCCGACTAGAGCCTTCTTATTTGTTTTTTAGTTTTTTTTTTTTTAATTAAGTATATTCTTTATTTTGTATTATAACTTATACAAGCTGCATATGTAGCTTTTAACATAGTTTTTTTCTAGTTTTAGTAAGTCGCCAAGTCCGTAATATATGGTGTGTGGTTGTGTTATGGTAGGGTAAGGCCAAAGTGCCTCTTTTTAAGTCTTTTTATGGGGACTGCATTGACTAAGTTTCGGGCGCATCGGTTGCGATGATTTATGAGCCT
>SCDY01001255.1:0-44527 GCA_004143825.1 Drosophila micromelanica
GGGTCGGAGATGCCTCCTTCTGCCTGTTACATACATTTCAACAAAACCATAATACCCTGTTTCACCCATTTTCAATGGGTTCAGGGTATAAAAATGTACAATCTTTTTTTCACCAAACAAACCAAAAATAAAATTCAATGTTCTTTTAGTCAAGAATTCATATATTTTAAATGTTTTAAATCGAAAAATATTGATCAACAATCATGAAATTCGGTTAACAAATTTAAATAAATTAAAATATATCACTGCAAGTGTATACAAAATGCAGCTCATGGACTTGTAGTTTTTTTGATCAACACAATTTGCAGTTGCATTTGGGTCTGTTGTGGTTAGCTGAAAAACAAATAATTAAATTAACTGCGAAACAATTAACAGCTAGAGTTTTGTGGAACAGGCCACAGCAGCCATTCAATTGGCAGCCTTTGATCTGCTGCTGCTGCTGCTGCCATGACATCACCAAAGGCCAACGGCGTTTAGCCACGAATGTGTAGAATGGCAGCTGAAATTGCTAAAGTAGCTAAAAGTGTTGGCCAACACGGCCAGATCAAATGCATTTTCGTGCGAGCGAAATATCGACTGGAAAAGTGTGTTTATAAAATTGATCTTGAAATGCGCACGGGGCGCATTGAAATTCCATATTAAGTGCAATTTGAAATATAGTCTCTTCGTTGGTGGAAATCCCCCCCGCCCGCTGCCGTTCACCCCCTGGTAAATGGCATGGTAATTACTCGACAGCGGCGCATTGCAATTTGAGCAACAAAAAAGTCAAATTCTGCACCGGGCGCAATTAATCAGGCGCTGGGTCGTGCCTGGCCAAATGTTTTTGTCTTAATGATGCCGGAGTCGGACTTTAACGGCCAACTTAACCGTCTGTCTCTTAGCCATCAGGCGTTCGCTGCTCGCCACGTTGCGCAAATATGGCCAAAGTCAAAGGTCAACCATCAGCAACTGCGCCTAATGTCTCACTTATGGTCAGCCGAGTTGCGTGAGAATAGCTCTAAAAGTTAAGAGCGACGGCAAGCCCGAAAACTGAAACTGAAACTTGAACAAAAAACTTGTCAAGTTCTGCTAATTTGGCCATTGAGATAACAAAAGTAACTTTTGATTTATGCAAACACATGCTTGCTTATACTATTTATAGAGAGATTTTCAAATTATGATTATGATATTGATGTAGGGTATTCTTAGTCGAAGGCAAGCCGATTTAGAAGTTAGAAAAATAAATAATAAAATAAAATTTGTTTTATAGAATACTGTATTAATTTGTTACATTATTTATTTATAAGAAGAGCAAGAGGACTCACGATCCATTTATTACACATTTTGAATGAAGATTTTAAAAAATATGTAAAACTGTAAAACAGAAAATTTTTAAAACAGACGAAAGAGCACAAAATGAAGATTAAAAAAAAATTTAAAACAGCTAAAACTGTAAAACTAAAGAGTTTAAAAGGAGGGTCATAAAAACTTGCACCTGCAAAAGAAATTACAACTTGATCAACAAAAAGTGCTAAAATCCTTGCTAAAAATTACACATTTTTTACTGTAGTTCGCTCTACCTCCAGTTAATTATGGAGTGTCATATAAATTCGATTAAATATGCGTATACACAAGAGCAGGCAGTTATCCAGTGATCGGGGTGTCGCTTGTCACTTAATCCATGGATCTGCAGTCAGAGGCAATCTTGATGGATCGCTGCATTTATCAGTCCGTAAAGTGTAGCTGGCGATTAGTCGTCGCCTCTTGTGTAAATTTAATGCCGATAATTTGGCTTGAATGCGTGGCCAATTGGGGACTTTCGTCTGTGCGCATTGCCGTACTAATAACTTTAGTTGAGCCAGTTGACCAGTTGTTGTTACTCATGTTGTTGTTGTTGTTGTTGTTGCTCGTGGTCGACGTGGCAGCCGCTGGCCTAATCCTAATCAATTTTGAACGCCTGACGAGGCGTCATAAACACGCTTTAAAGAAAATCATTTTGCATGGGGCCGCATTTAAAACATTGCCAAAGTGTTACAATTTCCATTAGTTACAGTTATTTGGCTTTGGCCAAGTGCGGTGGTCGCCAGTGGCGCAACTGGCCAAGCAAATGGCAACGCTCTCGGCCAGCACAATTATCAGGCAGCGGCACGTTGATTACGATGATGGATTATAACACTTTGTACAGGTGCTGCCAGCTAGCCTAGCCTAGCCTAGCTAGTTGGTTAGCCCGTTAGCCCGTTTTCACTAAACAAACACTGCAACTGGGCCGGATTCAATTGAATTCGCAGCAGCAAAACGTGCAGTTTGTGTCGGGTTTGTCGGGCCTGGCAAAAAGGCAAATAACAATTTCGTAGAGCGTCATATCGATGATCCGGATCCGGCTGAGCTGAGCTGAACTGAACTGAACTGGGCTGTGGCCGAGTGGAACAACTTATTGTCGTTGCCAGCCCTTTGGCCGGCCCGAGTCACGTTTTGGCCATTTAAGAGGACAGAGCGGGCCGGCTGCTTATTTGCCATACAAATTATGCACGAAACGGGGCACAGAAATTAATTTAACAGCTTGACAGGATTAAGCGCAGCCTCTTGCCAAGGTGCTACAAATTCCAGTGGCATAACCAAACGCTCGCTGATTGGTCACAAGCACAAGTCATAATCAAAGATCCAACCGGCCCTCAAACCCCAAACCCTCTGGCCGTGTCGGATGCATCCAATTAGCGACCGTAGCCCCGACAGCAGCGGCAGCAGCAGCAGCGGCAGCAGCAGCAACACGTGCTTCATCCAGGTAGAGTAGATTGACCTCGGCTCAAAGATGCTGCTGCCTGCTGCATCATCCACAGGTGCATGGCAGCATCTATCGATCTGCGAACGCTAATTGAGCTAGCCAATGACAAACACAAATGCCCCGGCCCAGCCCAGTTTGGACTGCAACTGGTCTCAAGTCGGCTTAACGATCATTGACTGGCCCATTTGCTGTATAAAGCGAATATGCAAATATGCCGCCGATTAGAGAGTAGACAGTACTACACTTGAAAAAAACAGAGCTTTTCTTAAAGCCGAACAAATTTGATGGTTAATTCTTAAAACAATATATAAAATTAATACAGTTTAACTAGTAACTATATTTTTGTAATTTTTATAACGCTACAGTGTCACAGAGTAATCCATAAAATTCTAGTGAACATTAACTTTCAAAGGTTCTCAAATTGTATATTAAGCTGCGATCGAATATTAGAATAAATTAAGAAGTTTGAACATAAATATATTGAGAGTATATATCAAGTTAAAAAAAAAGGCACCCGAACTTTAAAGCTATTTTAAGAACCTCTCGGTTCCATTATCATCCAACCTTGACTAGCAACTCTTCTAATTCTAACATTGTTATTTTTGTTTAAATAAACATAACTTTCTACTTGCAATAAGTATTATGTTTATTAATTTTTTTTTATATTTTACAGCATTTTTGAAAACAATAAAGCTACGAATTGTCATCTACAACCTTTTTAAGATAGAGTGTAGTCTTATTTTCAACTAATGATAATTGCTAATATGCACTCGGGTAGACGAGTTGTCTCTCAGTGTATTAACCGGCAGCCAACTGGCGTCACACGCATCCAGAGAGTCAGCCCGCTGGCGATTAATCAATGATAAATCCGAAATAGATAAATGATGCAGCACTGGAAATGTCGCAAATTTGTGTGGTCCCTGCCAGCAACTCACCTGCTGCTGCTGCTGCTTTTGTTGCTGCTGCTGCTGCTGCTGCTGCTGGCTACTGGGTTCCAGGCTGGCAGTACGCGAAGGTTTAGACCCTGTAGCGGGTGCTGGCCGACCCGCAAGATAAATGCCCCACTGATGATGCTGACAGTGGTCAGCACAATTTGACATTGTCAGCGATGCAACACATTTTTTCATGTGCCAAGGAATTTCCCAAATGGAATTAGTTTGAAATGCAAGCAAGTTCGAGTTTTCTTTGCATTCGTTTTTTTTTCGAGAGCTTTTTATGGGCATTGTTCGATTTGCATCGTACGGTTAATTGTGGCCGCTATTTGTGACCAATTGTGGGTGGCAGTCGACCACCGAATTGGGCATGTGGACATGGTGGCATCTCCCAAAACTAGTTTACTTCTAGGTATTTGCATAGCTAAACGGTCACAGGTGGCAGACGGCATAGAGAAAGACCAAGAGCAAGTGGGAGAGAAAGAGTAAAAGAAAGGGACAGATTCGTTTACATCGCATTTGGTTGCCTTTTGGCATTCGTTAGCCGGATATCTATATATAGCCAACTGGTGTGATTTTGATTCATGGCGCGATTATATGTGCGCACGCAGTTTATCTTCTTTTTCACACAATAACCCCAACGGACAGGTCGGTGGGGCAGAGTGGGGCAGAATGGGACACACCGCGTCGCATACAGTAGCCTCATCCTTATGGCGCAGCATGAAGCGATCCCGTTCGGCTGCTCTTCCCCTCCACCTCCTACCCCTTTTCCATAACCGCGCCTTGTGGCACTTAACATTTTATTGTTAATAAAATATATTACAAGGCGCATTACAAAAGGCCAATGCGACCGCCTGGCCAAACTCTCGCTCGTTGAAGGTAGCCAACCAGCCAGCCAGACAGGCAGACAAGCGGCCAGCCAACGCGTTAACGAAATCATCTGCAATTGCCTCGCTCCACCGCCCCCCGCCCTCGGTCTGCGTCTCCTTCTCTGGCATCGACTGTCGCGTGAGTTTGTGTCGTACATTCAACGCGTGACTTCTTTTGAAAATTGTTCATAAATTTTGCGTTTAACAGTAGCAGAAAGGCAACGGCAAAACCCAAAGCTAAACCAAAAGCAAAAACGACAACAAAAGCTTTGAAGGCACAGCTGGAAAATGATACCTAAACTGAGGATAACTGCAGTTGGGCTACTCAGGTATTTTAGATGCTCTACAAGATATATATTTGAATTGACTCATAAAAATAATTTTCAATTTAAATTTTAAAGCTACGAGAACACTTTTATTATGATTGTTAAATGGAAAGGCTAACTTATAAAAAAAGCTTCATTGTAGAATACATTTACAACTTCATTAGGAGTATGCCTTCTGACTAGTTAGACTTTATGAGGATCGCAAAGAAAGGCGCAGCAGAGCGAGAGAGATTGTAAGTTAAATTGAGCCCATTAAATCATAATATTTTAACTTACCTTGACGACTAAAATATATTATAATATGTATATTTATTTAATTAAAAAATAACATTAAATATTTATATTTTCCAATACTTAAATTAATTTATTTTTTGCATTATTATCAGGAATAAATAAAGAATTAATTTTTTTAGTTAGTTTGCAGCGCGTAGCTCAGTCTAAAAAGCGTTGTCACGTTAAATTTAAACTCAATTTAATTTTTTCATTGATGGGAAATGAGTTCACAAATCCGACAGATGCGCCCCTTAACAACAAGTTAAGACTGTAAATTGATTGCCACAGGTTTTGTTGTAACATATTCAGCTGTAGCTGTTAATCATCATCATCGTCGTAATTATCATTAGCTTTCATCTTTATCGTTATAAACTCGAATCGACAAGCAAGCCAACTTTGCCTTTCGCTCATTTAAATTGCAAGCGTGTCTAAACACAAAATAATTCTAATTAATAAATATTTGTATATGTATAAAATGTAATCAGCATTGTTAATTAGGCACATCCGCTCAGATATGCCCTCGCATCCCACACGCCCCCTCTCCGATCCGCTGCGTTGTCACCGCAAGCGAGTTTCATTCATAAAAATCTCGAGAGTTTTGCCCGTTTTTAACTTTGTTTCTCATTTGCAGCAGCCGCAGCAGCTGCCGCCCACATGCAGCATTTGCATAGTTTGTAAGCCAAGTCAAGTGATCATGTAGTAAAGAGCACAAAATCGTTAAAAAAATGTTTTTTCGATCATTCCAAAAAGAAACAAAAATACAAAAGCGCCAACCGGTTGTTGCTGCTTGCGGTTTCGATTATGAAACTCTGTTGTTTTTTATGAATGAAAAAAAAAAAAACCAGCAACAACAGTTTGTTATTAACGTAAAATTTGCATTGGAGAGTAGCAGACGTTAAGTGTTCAAGCCAAAGACTAATAATTACTCATACGCCCCATTGAACCAGCTAGCCATCTGTTTAGTTCCGCCAAACTAATTACAAACGCAAATCTTAAATTCATATAATGCGAAGCTACCCTATGAATCAACACTTCCGGTGAGCATTCACAGTTTGAACACACTTTTGTGCTCACATTTCGCTGTGATTTATAAACAGACTTTGCTAGATTCGGACAGGTGCCAGCACAACAGGTAAACTGAATCATTCCCAAAGCAAATACACAAATCGCAAGAAAGCAAACATTTTGTTTATTTATAGCTTGAGATGCGTATTGATTAAGATTTGATAGCCGTCGTTTTAGCAAAAACCTTTTATTGTTCATATTGCACAATATTGGATTTATAGAGATGTGCAATTATATATTGTACATTTCGAATGTTCTAAAGTCTGGGCGCTTCCCATTTAATTTGTCAAACGCCTTGTGTTTTATGACCAGCTTATGTCGCCCACTTAAAGGTAAACCGGTAGCTTCAAATAACAATTCCAGGCTAAACGGTTCATGAACCATTGTGGTCTATAAGAGGGGGACATATAAAAACCGGATTAGAGTATTCAAAAAATAAACGAACTTACACCAAGCTGAAAACATTTGTCCCTGACATCCTTATTTGTTACGTGTTTTGTCCAAAACTTGTACCAGTATTGGGCCTTATCATATAGATCTGGACAAAAGTTGAATACAGACATAGAAAATACTGTTGGCAGCCAGGTTCCACGATCAAAACGATATAATTGAAAATCGACCTGCAATAAATGGTTTCATCCATGTCAATTGTGTGAAATTTCACAATAATATTACCTGAATACGATCATTAGGTTCAATGTTCCATACAAATGTAATATTACCTGATACATGACATACATTCTCAATCATGTTTATGACAAGATCAGAGTCATCGATAAGTCCATGAATATCAAGAACATTACTAGGTTGATTTGGACAAGTCGAAAACACATCATCATTTTCGGGAACAAATTGATATTTATAAGTACTCGATTGTCCAACAAATAAAATTGTAAGCATCACTTGGAATAAAAACTTTTTCTGCAAGGACATCTTGTGGGTATTCGCGTTTACTACTCCAACCAACTTTGAATGGGTTTATGTATATTACAGATTGGGATATTTATACACTAGACGATATGAGATATGAGTTTTATGTCATATGCAAGTACAAGGTAATTATATATTTGTGTGTTAGATCGGAATTCTGATAATCAAATAATTATATAAGTTGAGTGTAGAAGTATATACGCTGAATTTATTGAAAATTGATACTGAGTGTATTGTAGTTCTGTGCAAATGTGTGCAACGGGCAGAAGGAAAACATTTAATATATATATATTATTGGTTAGCATCACTAGCAAAGCCAATTTAAACACGTTCAGCTGTCTATCTATCCGCACATAGATTACCATGAAGCTGAAATGTTTGTAACGACGATTCGAAAATGGGTTCAGGGTATCTCATAGTCGAGCGCTCCCTAAACTAAACACTGCGCATCATTAGATTACCATCTACTTAGCATGCTCGAGCAATATTAAAAATGATCTATTCTATCTGAACTAACTAAGCTATATATTTTATGGTATCGGAAATTGAACATACATTTGCACAAAACAATTATCCATCTATAAACAAGTGTGAAAGCTCTAGTCAGAGCCGCCCGATTAGGAGATACCCTAGACCCTGCGATCTGTTTTCATAAACATTTTAACCCGTTTGCATTCATACATACATACACGAATACACACACACACACTCAGACAGACACACACAAATGCACGTCACACGCACTCCACTGCACTTGCCTCCTCTATAGAAAGTAAATCGTTGTTTTCTTCTAAACTAAATGTATGATCTTTTTGAGGACTTATTAAGAGCATTGAAATGCATATTCAAACCAATTTGTAAGTTTTTAGTATTTGTTTTAGTTTTAGTCTTACCGATATTGTGGGCGATTCGGGGGAGGTATCCAAAAGCCGGAGATATCAACTGCATCTGGTTACGTAAATTTTCACAAAACCCATTATTAATAAAAAATAAATAAATTCGTGCAAATATGCAAAATTTTTTTCGATTCGAGCTATCAAATATGTCCGTTTGCGGGATTATGGGGGCAGGAGCGGGTGTGGCCAACCAATTTTTTTTTTGTTTGGGGGAGTATTCCTGCAATATATATGCAAAATTTGGTGACTCTAGGTCAAAAACTGGGGGAGATATAGCCATATCCGATTTTTAAGGGCGGGTCGCTGGGGGGCGTTCTAGTGGGCGTGTCTAGTAGGGCGGCCCCGACCAAAACCTTCTTATTATTATATTGCACAATATAGTATTTATAGTGATGTGAATTATATATGAAATATATTTAGGATGTTCTAAAGTCTGATCAATTCTCATAATATTTCCAAGCAAATGCTTGTTGGGCGCTCCCCTTTTAAAATGTCAAACGCCTTGAATTTTGAGACGAGCTTATGTCATATAAGGTATCTCTTAGTCGGGCGCTCCCTAAACTAACCACTGCGCATCATCAGATTACCATCACATGCATGCTAGCATGCTTGAGTAATATTAACAAGTGAGAAGGCTCTAGTCGGGGCCGCCCGACTAGGAGATACCCTGAACCCTGCGATCTGGTTCCATAAACATTTCAGCTCGTTTACACATACATACGTTGCGTTTTTTCTAGCTCTGTTTGAAAGTGTGCAGTTGGATTGGTCCTACATCACAGAACTTACCTTAAGCACCTGTGTTTAATTTTAGGCGATATTCAATTCATATAAATCGAATTATTAAGACAAATAACAATAAGGACAGCTGCGAAATGAAACATTACTTGAAGCGAACGTCACTACTCACTGAGCGACTTTCCAAAAAAATAAAATAAAACAAAAAAAAAACAAACTAATAAATAAAAAACAAAAACACCACACGGCAAGACGAGGTCAAATCGGAACGGTGCAATCGATTTTGGCTGGCAGTTGACTGACTGACTGGCAGGCGGGCAGACGGATGGGAGGGATGGAGGGTGGTTGGTCTATCAGGCAGGCAGGCAGGCAGGCAGTGCAGCGAACGATCGGTGGATTGGACAGGCAATTTGTAGACTTTTAAAATGGTTTTCCAAATGGAACAGCAGCCGGGCAGCCAAAGACTGGACGTTCGATTGCGGCTGTGGCAACCTGTGGCAGCAGTCGCTTGATCGCGGCAACGATCGACAACACAAAAAGCGCATGCAAATTAATAGCCGACTTTGGCCAAAAGTTTAATTGATCACTCGAGACAGCAGCCAGTGTTGAGCATAGATATTGCAGAGCTGGCTCTGACTGACCGACCGACCGATCGATAGCCGATCGTTACGAATTATGTTGGTAAATGCCCGCATATTTGGCCAGATCTTGCGGCCAACTTCCTGAGGTAGCTATTTTGTACACGTTCCGTCCGATCGTCTAGTGAAATGTTTTTCATGGCTCAATTAACAAATTTTTCAATTAACATATTCACGCAATAATTGCCAGTGCTGGGCGGGGTCGTTCACAGCCCACGCCATTTGCATTGCGGTCAGCGATCAGTGATCAGCGGTCAGCTGCCCACGCCCAGCATCGGACACGTGTCAAACTTCCGATCATTAGAGGCGCATCGCTGTCACGCCCACATAGCCGCAAAGGCCGGGCCCTAATTAAAACAACAGACAAAACCATTTTAATGCCACACTTCATTTTCCTTTCATAATATTCCCTAACTTTATTATTATATTTCAAGGGCCTTCAAACCGAGTTGATAAATTATCGAAAATGCATTTTAGCGTGTGCCACAGACACAAAAGATATTGAGATTAATAATCGAAAATATCTACAACGCATTGCTGCGTTGGCGATCAACGATCAGCGTCTAATGCTGCATAATTAATGATCTTTGTGGAAAGCGACGAAAATTTGTCGACCAATTCATTCGCTCAATAAAAATTAAAAAACAGGCAAGAAATTCACTTCAAAACCCTGTCTGTTGCTTTGGCAGCGGAGTCAGTGATTTGGAGATCGTAAATGATCAGTTAGTAAACTTCTATTGACGGTATAATCAACAATTGCAATTTCAGTTTCATACAAAATATTTTAAAAGGAAATTCGCTTATTTTAAAAACTAAAATCTTCCAAATTTAGTAAGAGTAATAGTATAATCATAGTGTATAATATGTAATAGTACATATTAAATTTTAAAGTTTAAGATAACTATCGATGTTATTTAAAAATAATTGTAATTTTAATATTACTGGGTAAAAATGCAAATTAGTTGATATCTACAATAAATGGATTATTCTTAAAATAAATAATATAGAAAAAAAGCTTCAAATCAATAATATTGATCTGAGCACAAGAAAATGCCAATGAAAATCTGCTAGATTAAATTATACATGACAGCGCATGTGCAGATTTTAATTTAAATTGCCGCAGAAATCACATCTGACAATGTTGCAATCGCTGACGGAGCAACACAACTCGTCCAACAAACGGCCCGAAGTAAAAACTCATTGCAAACACACCGAAAAACTTATTTTACGTCTTTAAGTATGTATTAAAAAAAAATATATATATATATATATATATATATTTCTTTTTATTTTTTGCCTGGGTTGCATTATCGTCTAATTGCATCGCCGGCGCGGCGGACAGCGACGTCGACGTCGTTGCTTGTGGCATTTGGCGCGTCAACAAACGAGCCGCCAACGCGGACGCCGCTACTAAAGAGCCAGGGTTCAAGTCGCAGCGCCGCTCCCTCCCCCCACCAACCCACTCAACGGGCCGCAGAGCGAAACCAACCGCCAAACGTTCCATTCATCATTTTTCGTTTAGTGACGCGCGTGCCTCGTGCGGCCCAAATCAACGGCTCTTGTTGTTGTTGTTGTTATTATTGTTTCACAGATTTTCAAATTGAGACGTCATGATCGTGTCGATTTTGGTCTTGGTCTTGGTCTTGGCCAGATATGCATTGAACGCTGTTGGGCTAAAACTATGAGTACAACATTTATTATATTTTTTATAAGGCACAAGCATGCACGCTATATAGCTTAAAAGAATCGTATGCTTTAACTTTTGGCTTAAGTATATGAATACTACATAGATCAGTACAAATAAAAATACAAATACAACATTTGCAAAATACAACCGAACTATAAACTAACTTATGTTTGTAGACTAACTGCAGCCTGAATTTTATTCAATTTCATGCTGCTTTGCTGAGAATATATATTTTTCTTAGCTATATTTTTATTATATTATTAGATACATAATACGTATTCATCGTCCAACATTTTATTTAATATAAATTCGTGACTGATTTATTTCCTCGTTAAATGCAATACAATTCTATTTTTGGTTTTTATAATTAAGCAGTGCTTTCAAGTTGAACGCTTTCGGTATAATTAATAATTATACTTTCAGCATAACAAATAAAAAAATGTTTGCAAAAAAGCACAGAATTATAGAATTTTTAGAAATTTTATCTTTAAAAAGAAAACTCATTCAAATAATATGTTTTTAAAAAAATTCAAAGAGTTTTCAATAGATAATAGTTAAAAATGAAAAAAATTTGTTGAATATTACAAATTTTAGAATCAAGGCATATATTAATTGCACTTAAAATTGTGATTCTACATTTTGAATCTATCTTATTTCTGGATATTTTTTCGATCTCTTTGAACTGTTTACAACATAATTCTCACATCTTCTATTTGTTAATTAACATGAAATTCTAAACTCTTTGTGACATCATTTGGAAATATGTTAATCAGTTTTAAACTTTGCTCTTTAATTAATTTAATCTCATTTGCAAAATGATATGCATATTTTTTTTAGAAACTAATCATCCACAAGTTAATGCACAAAAAGATTGCAATCAAGTGAATGTGTTATAATAAACAAATGAAATTTAGCACATAAATTATTTACATCATTATATATAAAAATCTCCAGAAAGTTAAAATATGAAATATATAAATAACATCTTAAAAATCATTTTATATTATTGTAGAGCTGCCTCAAGGCAAATCAATGTTTTTGGTTTACGCCTTTGGTGCAATGAATTCCAAGCGATTTACAGACTTATTGTAGGATAGCTCGAAAGCCAAGTATTTACAGTATACATTCAACTTGATCAACGCAGTTATTGTTCTCGTTCTCGTTATCGTATTATCGATAAACTAGTAGTGATAGCGCAATTGCTCCGCATCGGATGTATCCTCCTCATCCTCCTCCTCGTCACTGGTCGATGGCGGCGTCTCCAGATTGGCCACATCCACATCCAGATAATCCTCCTTGGCCTGCAGCAGCTTGTCCATGTACTCCACAATCTCCGTGAAGGGCGGCCGTGCGCTGGCATCAAAGTGCCAGCACTGGCGCATCAGAATGTAAATGTTCATCGAGCACTTGGCGGGCTTCTCCATGCGCTGGCCGGACATCAGATAGCTATAGAGCTCCTCGGCGGACATAATCGCCGGATACGGTTGCGCTCCGAACGTCATGATCTCCCAGAGCAGAATGCCATAGGACCAGACATCGCTCTGCGAATCGTAGAATTTCTCCTGCAGCGACTCCGGCGCCATCCACTTGATGGGCAGGCGTCCATTGGTGTTCTTGCGATAATAATCGGTGCTCTGTATATCTCGGGCCAGTCCGAAGTCGGCAATCTTGAGCACATAGTCGTCGCTGACGAGGACATTGCGGGCCGCCAGATCGCGATGGATGCAGCGACGCGAGGCCAGGTAATCCATGCCGCGTGCTATTTGATGGGCGAACTTGATCAGATCCTTCTCGGTGATCACATGCTGCGGCGCTGGCGGCGTCGGCTGTGAGCTATCCAGCTGCTCCTTGCTGAGCGGCCGATTCTTGTAGAGGAAATCCTTTAGATTGCCATGCGGCGCATACTCAACGATGACGTAGAGCGGCCCGCTCTGGCTGCAGCAGCCCAGCAGATTGATGATGTTGATGTGCCGGCCGATGATCTTCATCACCTCCATTTCGCGCACCAGGCTGGCGATGTCGTCGTCCGTGTGCCCTTCCTTAACCATCTTAACAGCGACAATGGCATTGTTCACCTCGGCCATGACAACTCGCCCGAAGGCGCCCTCGCCCAGTGTGGCGCCCAACACCAGCTGGCTGCGCGGCAGCTCCCAGTTGGAGTCCAACGGGAATTCGTATTCGTTGAACGGCGCCGGCTCGTTGCCGCTCTGCAGGACGGTGGTGCGCTGCTTTTCGATGCGCACCACCGGCATTATCATCGTGTCCATTGATCCGCTCGAGTCACCACCACTGGCCGGCTTGTAGATGATCACCTTCTTGGTCCACTGATGCACCGTCTCGATGCGCTGCTTGAGCAGCTTCTCGTGCTTCATCTTGCGCACCGCATACACCACAAAGATGATGCACAGCAGAATCAGCAGCCCGATCACCGTGATGAATATGTACATCATGCCACTGTCCCGTACCACACTGCTCAGATTCCCCTCGAGCAGCTGCAGGCTGCGCACCACCCGCAAATAGGCGCGACTCGTCGACTGGCCGAGACTGTTGCTCTCGATGCACGTGTACCAGCCCTCCTGCTCCTGGGTGACATTTTCGAACTGCAGCCGATCGACGTCTTCGACCAGTTTTGAGCGATTCTCGGAGCACTCGTTCACACTCTTGCAGGGCACAAACATCCAAACCTTCTTGCTGGTCAGATCCGACAGGTATTTGCATTCCATTTCGCCGCTATCGTTGATGAGCAGCGTCAGGTTCGCCGGTCCCTTGAGCAGTATGGGCTTGTGGTTGACCCGATCGCTGACCATTACGTTCATCATGTGGCTGATGCAGCCGAGGGGATTGCACACCCTGCACGTATACTGATCGGAATCCTCGGGCACCAGATCATCCATGGTTATCTGCCACTTGCTCTTGCGATAGCTGCCATAGGTGCGCGTCCAGTCCTTGGTCCCGTTGCGGTACCATGTGATATTCGGCTCCGGGTTGCCCACCGCCTGGCAGTTCAGCGACAGCGTCGAGCCCGAGGGTCGTGTGTACAGCGGACTCATGCGTTTTCGATTCTTGAAACGTGGCGCAAACTGTTGCTTGGCATCGGTGGCGCCACCGATGCCGCTGCTGCCCGATCCGTCGCCAGCCAGGCTGCCCTTATCATCCTCGTCCGCATCCTCATCCTCCTCGGCATTGAGATTGTTTTGG
The DNA here is from genome assembly GCA_004143825.1 of Drosophila micromelanica. Classification (NCBI taxonomy): domain Eukaryota; kingdom Metazoa; phylum Arthropoda; class Insecta; order Diptera; family Drosophilidae; genus Drosophila; species Drosophila micromelanica. The sequence goes on from SCDY01001255.1 coordinate 14,311, forward strand.
CTGTTGCTTGCAGTGCTGTTGCTGCTGTTGGGCGAGTTGTCTGTCAGCTCCTGTGAACTGGCCGCCGGCGCTCGCCGCGCCGAGGCGCTCCAGAAGCACAAGAGCAGGAACAACATTAGCAGGCCTGTGGACATTTTGTGACTGCGTCTAACGCTGGCAACGCTTCTTCAACGACTGGCAGAATCGAGTTTCCCTTCTGTTTGTATATTTATTTTTGTAACTGTATCTTGGAGTGGCACTCCAACCCCAATTGCAACTTCGAGTGCGACTCCTGTCTCGTTGTTGTCTCCTCAAATGTGGTCGACTTTAGTGCAACAACTGCAATAACTTTGTGTGTCGCATGTGCTGCTGTTGTTGTTGTCGCTGTTTTTTATTCACCGGAAATCCACTTTAGCCGAACAAACGCTCACTTTACTCTCTCGCTCTCTTTATCCACCCTCGCGATCAGATCACTGATCTCTTCTAGTATTCTTCTTTTTTTTTCTAATTTATGATGGAAATAACAACAGTTGCCGCTGGCTTCACACGTGTGTGTGTATGTGTGTTTGGGTGTGTGCGGCAACTTTGAAGTATCAGAATCGGATGCTGAGATCCGTTGATGATCACCTTGCAAGTAACGGAAATACACTTCCAAATAGTATGCACTCATGGATTCTTAATTATTGTCGCTTGTGGCCTGTGATTTATTTAGTGCGCTGATGGATTTATGGCAGCCATGTTTGCCACAACGACATCTCCACTGCCACAGTTGGGGGCACGATCATCGGCGTGGGCGTGGGCGTGGTGCGCTTCATAGATCATACAGCGACTGCCTGAAATGACTGCACCACCTGGAAAATATGCAGACTATTAGATTTATGCGTGTTTCCGTTTGCCTCAAAATATGTTGCTTATTTTTACAATTTAACTCAAAAAATTTTCAAGCGATCGCGATATGTAAAACTGGAGGAAAGAAAAGGGAAGAAACCGCAAACAAGTGCAGCATTTGTGTTGCATACACAAACACATACAAACGTATCTTTGTGTGTATCTACGGCAAGAAGAGGGGGCGCCAGACAGCCAGAGATACGTAATTATGGGGAAGAAACCCCAAAACAGCTTAAAGATCCGCACAGAAAAACCAAAATTTTGACTCTCACATCCGCTCAGCCGGAAAATTAAATTCAAAACAATTTTTTCTTTAAAATTTGTTTATATTTTTCCTTGTTTTTTGCCATAAACAAAATGGTTTTCACACGAAAATGATTAAATTCCTAATCGGTTTTTTGTTTATAAACAATCCCAATATATTATGTTCTTTGTGCAAATTTTTTGCCAACTTTTTGCGCACTTATTGAATTATCTGCTGACCAATTAATTTTGCAGACTAAGGCACTGAGATTTTTATACGCTGTAACTTTGATTAAAAGCCATTTATATTTTGGCAAGGCTTAATTAAAATGTCGCGCACATTTCCGCTGAGTTTTTTTCTTTCTCTCGTTTTCGTATTTTTGAAGCGCGTGCCGGATAAATTGAAAGCCCTATAAAGAAATGAGCTCACATTGTCAGATTTGCGTAGTTAAGATGTATAGCAAATATATTTTAGACAAAACACACACACAGCTTTTTGTTTTTAAAATAGCTTTACGACTAACGGCCAATATATAAATACAGATGTATCTACATATATATAAAGTCAATAAAACTGTGCTTTAATGCTGTCACTTTTATTGGGGTCTATGGAAATGGAACGATTCGTAACGGCTTTTTGAAGCCCGCAGCAAATGCAAAATAGATTTGCCCTTCTATTACAAATATTTTAACTAAACGAATATCTGCGTGTATGCATATATATATTATGTAGTAGAGCAGGAACTGAGGGACGTTGATTACCTACAAGTACTTGGTACAGCTACAGCTGCATGTAGTTTATTTAGATGGCAGCAACTTTTCGATAATGTTCTATTTTTTGCACAAAACACAGATACACACACACACATACACATACGCACACCTACATAGAACAGTGGCACTCGTCTATATGGCGTTGAGGGTGCGATATATATTGCGTTATTCTCCGATCTCTTAGCGCGCGTTTCGCGTTGTGAATTTCCGCAGCGCTGCTCGAAAACTGTTCTAAATTCAGCAGAGACGACTTTGTAGCATGTCGAGAGGCCAGACACAGAGGCCGCTCTGCTCCTACGCTGAACAGCAGAATACAAAATACAAAATAAAACCAAGTGCGCGTCCTACTCGGCACAACTGCGACTGCGACTGCGCCTCAAACGACTCAATTTAGCGGCCCTGCTATTTTCACTTTATTTTATTTGACTTTTTTTGGCCGTTAAATTCAATGTTTCTTGCTGTTGCACAGTTGCTGTTCCATGCCCAGTTTCCAGTTGAGCTGGGGTATTTTTGCCGGGTGGGCATTCAAATGTCGCTGGTTGTTGCTTCCCGCATCTTTTGCGCCTTTTCGCTTTCGGACTGCCTTAATTTTTCACATATGCGTGTCGATGCACTCTCCCTCTCTCTCTCTCTCTCTCTCTCTGTCTCTCTCTCTCTCTTTCTCTGCATATGTGCCATGCTCACTCCCGCAATCGCTCTCGCCTAATTAAAACAGACACAGACGCTCTCAATGTGCTCTTCTCTGATCTTTCCAGCCCACATATGTGCCGTCGAGGCAACAAAAATTAAAAGAAATTAAAAACAAACACCAAGAATGGCATGTATTCGACTAAGAGATATCCTCTAGAGCGCAATGTGTGTTGTTTTAGAAGAATTCAAAAACATGAACAAGGATAATTTATTAAAGTCTATAATATACAACTGGAAATATTTAAAACATTAAATATCCTACACTCCTTTCCAAAAAAAAAAAACTACCTAATCAATAAAATAATACAAAAATAGTAGGATTGATAAGAAACGTAATAAAAATAAAAACAGTCAAATAATTAATGCAATTGAGTTTGTGGAAACTTAAATTTTATTTTTATACAGTCTCCATACACAAATACTTTCCTAACATCATTTAATTTAATTTATGTTAAGTAATTGGTAATCTATATTAATATTTACTCTACTTTTAATGCTTAGTTAAATATATGTTTTATTATCATAACACTTTAGCACACTGGTCAAACATTTTATAACCATGAGAAGTAATTGGCATTATTTATACATAAAATGGACAGTTGTCCTAATTTTACAGGGTATGCAAATATTGTTTTAAGTTGTTTTCTTCACCCCGCGAGCCACCAGCCGTTTGTCCTCATCCCCCTTTAAAACAGATCGTGGCGACCGTTTTGGAGTACCCGTTCGAGACAAGGGAAAATATTGTTTCGAGTCGCATTTGGTGAGCTATTGTTGTCATTTGGACTCGGAGGGACTCGTGTTGCCGCGCCCTGTCTGACATGTGGGCACAACATCAACATCAACATCAGCATCAGCATCATCTTCATCATGATCGTGTTCATCCACAGCCAGAGGCGGAACTGGGCTTTTTACCTACAATATAGGATGTCTCTCGAGTTCGTGCCACATGTGTTGCATGTGTTGCATCTGCAGCGTATGTACTACACTGGAAGATGCTCATCGCACGAGTCTGGAAGGGTTGCCAGCCACGAGTTTTCCGTTCACATCAGCCCAAAAACAAAATATAATTAAAAACAAAAAACCAACATTTGACCTTCGTACCATACTTGACTTATAGGTAATATATTTCCTGCCCCGGCCGAAAATAGGCACTCAATTTGCAATTTTTGACAAATAAACAATATTCGGGTACACAAAAAAATATATATTTTTTTCTAACAATTGAATATGCCGCTTGTTGGAATTGGCTAGTGATTTTTCAAGTTCAAATCAATTTCAAATATTTCACAGCTATATAGAAAAATACTTATTGTAAACAAGAACAACAACACGACCGTGCAATTCGCAATGGGTCGTTGCATGCGAATACGTGAGAAATTCAAAGGTTATTAACTGGCTCAGGTGTTGCCAACGTTGTGTATACCCTACATGTAAGTGGAGCAACAATACAATTGCAGCTAAATTGCTCAGCAAACGCATCTGGAGCGATCCACACAGAAATGGAACAATTGTGCGACTGCCAAAGCCAACAAAAGCAGCAGCTAAAACAGAAGCACAGAAGAAGAAGACTTGCCACATACTACACAACAGATACCCAACGGACTCTTTGAGTTTAACTACAGACAGATCATTTAGAATGTTTGTTTATGCGGCGGAAAAATATTGCATGTTCATATCGGTATAATGCCGACGCCTCGACCGACTTATACGTACGTGTTGATAAACACACGCTCTGTTGGAGAAGTCAAAATTCATGGGAAAAAGAGCCAAATACCAGACTGCTAGTTTCTGTATATAATGTGTTTGCTGTACAGTAATTGCTCGAAATATGAAACATTTAGTAAATATAAAAAAACGGCAAGGTATGAAAATATATCCGGCATCTGTATTAAATCTTAGGCACATCAAAAACTAACTAATGTTAAAAGATTTTTTATTTTTTAAATACTTTTAAATGTATAGTTTTAAATATGTGTAATTTATTTATTAAGGTAATTCATTATTTATATGATATTTAAAAATGTGTAATTTGTTCAATAATTTAATTCATTATTTATATGATTTTTATATGATTTTAAAATTAACTTTTATACATTTATTGAATTAGTTCAATATTAAATCTGTTTTTTTTTTTTGAACCCAAAACATTATCATTTGCGACTACTGTACACGAAAAAGATGCTTTCAATTTGGTCATAAAGCATAAAATTTGTGGCTTGTGCCGTAAATGGGGGCACTGCTGCAGTGCCCCAATGGGGTTGGGGGCATAAAAAATAGTGAAACAGTTTTGATAATTGAACGATTGACTGCGGACTCGTACACAATATAAACAACACAAATTGGACCGGGCACAATAGTTGCCATTTATTTACCCCAGTCCAGCATAAAAAGAATACAAATAAAACGGGTTAAAAAGTCAAATTGCTGTGCGGTCAATCAAAAAGTGGTCTAAACAAATAATTTGCGCAATTACGCAAGTGAAAAGCGAAAACAACAAGATAAATACTAAAAGCAAAACAACAACAACGAACTATTTTAAATATAGTGTTGTTTTCTATAGTATATTGAGCAATTTACCTTAGAATTTGTTTTGTTGAGATTCCTCAGCCGATCGTATCCAATATATATTTATGTGTATATATGTATACATAAATATGTTTTTGTATTATCTACGCCTTAAATTATTGTAAACTTTTACTTGTGCAACACACGTTTTGTTTTCCTTTTGGTTTATACCTATAATATTTATGATATTTATTCAGCGCTTTTAGCGTTCCACTTAAAATTCCAGAAATATTTTCATGCCACTTTCGACAAAAAAAATAATAATAATAACTGCAGTCACACTTGACGCTGGCAGCGCACAAAACACACTCGCTGCACGATAAATTCTTTTGAATAACTATTATTTAGCATTAATAATTGTTGCACATTATGCTAACGGTACACTTGGTTCCATACGGTTCGGTTTGATGCGATTCGGTTTAGTTGGGTTCGATTCAAGACGTAACTGTAACCGTGCCTGTTGTCAGATCGCAACTAAAATATACTCAGCGCACGACAAATAAATCTCTTCAATTGAATGAGGGCCAGAACTAAAACGAATACAACGCGAGTGGCTGTCGTCCCCCTAGTTGAGTATTTGCTGGAATACGGCTCTTCATAAACAAAATGTGCGGCACACACACATAAACACTCGGCACACACAAACACTCGGCACACATTGTATAATCCACAAAACATGTGTCGAAAGAGGCGGGAGTGAGGGCCAAGGGGCTGTCACACACACATACAAACACACACAGACAGCATGTGTGCGATGTTGCGATGCTGCGGCCTTCCCTTGGAAAGTGAAATGTAATTGAGCGCTTTTCTAAATTTGTACAGAAATTGAGTCGAAAATGAAATGAACTGAATTAACTCAACGAACATTGCAGAACGCAGACGGTTCCAAGTGTTGCATAGTTTTATGCGCCCAAATAAATTCAAATTGCAATGAAACGTATTCGAAAAACAGTGTTTTGTTATTTTCCAGACAGTTCGAAACATTTAGTTCCTCGACATTATCTAATGAGAACTAATCACTTTTTAAATCTGATCGAAAACGAAACCAGTTCAACCAGTGGAGAAATCTTAAGTTTAAATACAATTATGGAAAATTGCGAAATAAAACAACTATATTTTTTTATTATACTCGTTCACCAAGTGAAACTTGTATATAGGGTTTGTGCAATTTAAAGTCGAGTCACCAAATTTGGTGTGTAGATAGCTGGTGACCTTCCCTTAAAGGTTGCGAGCATGACAGTCCAGCCACGCGCACTAGAATGACCCCTACGCCCCCGCCCTTAAAATTCGTATATGCCTATATCTCTTATTTTTTTTTAAGCTAAAGATACCAAATCTGGAAGGTATATAACTTCTCACCTCCTTGAAACAATAGTTGTTATATTTCAAACACCCATATTTTTTAAGGGCAGGATGACAGTTCATTAGTTGTTTAAAGAATTATGTTTGAAAAACATTATTATATTTTTAGAAGTTTTAAGTGCAAGTACTAAAGATAAGGACGAAAAGTTGTTTATACGAATTTGGTAAACACTTTAAATATCTTTAAATTATGTATGATTTTGGAAGAGTCTGTAAACATCAATTGGTTATATTCTAAGACTTTAGACATTAATCAACTGCCTAACAAGTATTAAGATTTATGGCGGACTTCACGCCGCATTCCGCATGTTAGCCCTTAAGTTGTATCGAAATGGGATTCATTAGCTGCGACAATACGGCACTAAGTAAGTTACCAGTTATTAATTATGAGCTACTTAGCCAGGCTGAAAGGTACGGCCAGGTACAGTCGCATGCCCAGTAGCCAAGCCAAAAAAGAGGAGGAAACAAAAACACAGTTCGAGCCGCCGAAGAAAGCCGTCTAATGAAAAGACACTTGAGTGCCACAAAGCGCACACGCTGCGAGCCTCAAACAAGACAATGGGCAATCGTGAAAGGGTTGCCAACAATGGGAAAACAAAAAAGAATTATAAGAAGAAGCCTAGAAAACAATTAACGATTATTGGCTGTCAATTGTGTGGAGGCCCCGCTTTGTGCCAAATGGCGTTACGCATGGCTGATTAATTGATGGCTAACTAGTTGGTGCCTGCCGGTTACACTTAGCGACTTTTATTCTCTACTTTCTTTGTATATTTTGAACTTTTCTTCTTCTTCGTTTTTTTTTTTTTAGTATTTCCATATGCGTTTGTTTACGGCCTCGTAAAGCGACCAGCACCCCACCAATGTACGGTCATAATACTTAAATTTTATGCACTCAACCTGGTACTCAGCTGCAGGGGCAAATGCAGCAGCTGAAGGGGGGAGGCCAGTTATGAGCCGTATCGCACTGGCTTCCGTATATGCTGCTCAATTTGGCTAACAGGCCTCGCAAAAGTTGTTGGCGTTTCGTACATAGATATAAATTTTCAAAATTGGCTCAGCGCAGCCTGGGAGCGGGAACTGCAATTGGAAACGGGACCGAAAAAAAAAAACACGAAGAAAAACAAACATTCAACTGACATTGGCTTCTAAGCGGGTTTGCGACACGATCCACAAGTTCCGCCGCAGTTTGTCGATGATCGTCGAAGATCGGCAACGATATCGTGCAGTGCAGCCAAACAGCATAAAGTTAATTGCTAATATGATTAATTGCACATTAACATGAAGTTTTATGGCCAATTATATGCAAAATATGCCACGTTTGCCAATTGCTACAATTCCATCTGCCTGGGAATTTCACTGACATACAAATTTGATCCGGGGATACTAAAACATTTAAATTTGCCTCAAGAACCGTTAATTGAATGTTTTCAATTTTCACAGTTTACAATTTTAAATAGTCACAGAGATAAATCTCTCTTACTTTTATTGGAAACATTTAATTAATCTACAATCTTATACAGTTTAATAATAAGAAGCTTAAAATAATATTCTACATAAGCTGTTGGAAACTTGTATTTTTACTTTTATTGTTTTATGGAAAACAGGTTATTAATATTATAGAACATAGCTAATAAATAGTAAAAAATTTGATATAACTATTTAAAAAAAAAAAAAACAGAGTTTTAGGTATACGTATAAATTTTTTTTCATTGGCTTCAGAAATCCGATTCAGCAAGTTGGTTCAAACGCGATTTGATGAGATTTCTAGACATTTTATAAAGTCATAAACTGCCTCAATATCTCAAATATTTTTGCAATCGGAGGCAAGCAAAAGGTTGATCAATCTAAAAATAGTCTAAGTGAGTTGGGAACAACCCAACCTAACCTAAACAATGTCGTCCAATTTGAATTTAGTTACCTTCAATAGACGAACCAAGTATTAAGAATCTTGCAGTAGCTTTAAACTCACTTAACAGTCTTCTCTTCGCTCGTAGAGATCGCAATCGTTTCAAGCTCTCGATGTCAATAACTTGCCATAATTTATGCAAAACTATGCGTCGCAATTTGGCGTCATCGAGTGGGTGCTTCAGGTGTCTCTTTCTCTTTCACACTCAACAGCCGCAGCGACTATCTCACTCGGACTCGCTGAAATGGTTTCCATTTCAGTTTCGATTTCAGATGATGCGGGCCTGAAAAGCCAATAAAAATTCAATGTTGCCTGCAGTCAAAACAAAGCGCAAATCACATTTCAAATCACTCAAAACTATTGAGATTTGAATTTGAATTATTGGCCCGGCGAGAGTCTAAGAGTGTATCTGTGCAACTATGCCGCCCCATCCCCATCCCCCCATTCACCGACTGCCATCAAACGTAGCTTGACTACGTTTCCGGTCTTAAATCTTGAGCGCGTTGAGCTAATCATAACTTACAATGTGGTCCGGCTATTTGACAGGCACAGACCGGCCACAGCCCCGTTTCCAAGAGGATCATGGATCATGTTTGCTGTTGTTGTTATTTATGTTGTTGTTGCTGGGGCTTGAGGCTGGCAAGCTGTGCGAGCTGTCAATGAACTTGTACGCTTTTGATTGATTTATATTGTGTTGTTGCTCTAACATATGAATATGTATGTGCATTTGTATCTATGTATCTGGCATGACTGAACACTCAAAAAAATAGACAAAAATGTAGTGGTCAAATCAAGTATAAGCTTTCTGCGAACGAAGATCGTATTTCAAAATTATCTTTCATTCAAAATTTGTTTCATAGCACAAATCGAAAAAAGGTTAAAACGTCAAGAATGGATTTTAAATAATTCAATTTTAAAGAAAAATAATTCAATTTAATTTAATTGTGAACGATACTTTCTTCGAGTGCATTTGTAAATCAGCTTAGCAGACGCGAGACCCTTATTGATATCTTGTTTTCATCGCCGAAAAAACAAACCAAAGAGTTCTGTGCACCGCATCTAATGAAAGGTGTATTAATTGTATTAGATAGATAGATATCTGAGCAACACGATCTCCAGAGCAGCCACCGGCTTTGCCTTGGCCTTTGGTTAAGTCGTGGCCCAGCGGCGAACGCTGCACTAGGCCATAATTTAAAGCCGCCTGGGAGGATGCTGCTGCTGCTGCGTTGCCATAAAACTGGCGCTTAAAAGCGCGTTTTAGCAGACCCCTGGCCGGATTGGGCTTGGCGCGGGCGTGGCCGCAGCCTCGATGCTCAGGCTCAGACTGAGGCTCAAGCCCGTCCTTTGGCCGGGTCTGGGCCATAATGCCTAATAATAATCATGTGCTGTAATTGACGATTTATGCTAAGCCCAATATAATTTACGCCGCTGGAAACGTTAAGGCGGCGCCCCCACGCCTCAACCAAAATGGGCGTGGAGGGGGAGGGGGAGGAGAGACCAACAGCAACAGTGAGGCGCATAAATCATAACTGCACCTGGTCCAAGATCCGCTGGCACCAACTGCTATATCAGCCGGCTACTGGCGGCCAACTCAACAAAATTCCCACACACGCCGGCCATGTAAGTTAGGCATTGTACATACATTCAAATACATACAGGGTACTTAGAATGTCGGGCAGGTTACACAATGCGAAAAGCATTTTTTGAAGCCAAACAGCAAAAAAAATATAAATAAACGAAGTTTTAATACCCTTAAAACGACTAAAATACAGGTAAATATAAATATAAATGCACTTAAATGAAATGAACTAAATTTAATCAACAGCCAAGTACTTTAAAATAAACTAATGCTAAGCAATTTTTTACTGAATATATAAACTTTCAAACCCTGTTTCAGTAATTTTAAAATAATTAAAAGCTTTTTTTTAGGACTGTGCAATGATTGCAAATAAAATAAATCAAAATATGAAATGATAGAATAATATTAAAAAAAAAATGGTTTCTAAAATTTAATGAATTTATAAAAATTTTAAATGTAATATACAAGTAAAAATAAATATAGCCGCTTTTATTATTAAATTATTTACTAAATTATTCAATTCACTTATATTTTGTGTATCAAAGTATGAGATTTATTGATAAGAATAGTTTTAGTAACCAATAACTTGAGTTTAATTTTTAATTAAATATGAATATGTGAATAAAAATAATTTCAATTTGAATGAAAATGAATGAAAAGGAACACTACACATATTATGATAGAAAAATATTGGCTTGCCTTTGGCTAATGATTAAGTTCTTCGAGAGCATTTTCTAGCGTTTATATAACATTTTAACACATGCCAAGCTTTCGAATTTCCTCAAATGTACGCAGCCAAACAAAACACTTCTATAAATCGAAATACCCTTTGCTTTGTGGTCTTTATAAAAAAAAGTGTTGGCACGCAAATTTATTGTTGTCTGTTGGTCGAAACCGATTTTGCGATTCGCGTTCCTCGATCCGCGATCCATTCCGCAAAAGGCTACCGTATTTGCTGTCAGACGGCGGCGTTGCCTGTTTGCCTGCGTGCCAGTTTGTCTGGCATTTGGGCAGGCCTTCCAAAAACGTCGCTGACATAACTGTACCCAACTGGCAGCTGTTGACTCCAGCGGGACCCGCGGGGCCACCTAAATGCGTGCCCACACCATGCACACACACACACACACATGCATATACTTAACTCTTTACTTAGTTCTAGAACGTATTGCCGCCACTTGGCAGCCCCAGATTTTTTTCGGAGCACGTCGCTGTTTTTGGCATCAAACACATGTCGAAGCACATGAAAGGATCGTGGACCCGGTCTGTGGGTCTACGGATCTCTTTCGGTGCGCCGTCCCCCCCCTTTTTCACCCACTCTTTGCCACAGAATCTGTGGCTGGGACTTTGCATGTTTGGCGTTTCAATGCGCATTAATTTTGTGATTTTGTTGCAGTTGATGTTGTTGTTGTTGTTGTTGCCGTCGACACGAATGGCTATGAAAGGTTAATAAATCAAATGCATATGCATGACAACGTCTGCACCTGAGCCCGATCCTGGACAATAACAACAACAACAACAACAACTGGAAACTGCATGCGACTTCTTTTCGCTACGCTCGCCTTTATGCCTTTATAATTTCCTCAATGCCGTTTATGGCCCCCGTTGGACTATCGAGACTGGCGATTGCCACTGGGGGCCACCAGCCGCCGAACAACCGAAGCAATCAAAATCAGCGCCTTTTGTGACTGGATCCGGAATCATGAGCAGCATTAACACCAAATTAAATTTGATTTTATTGAAACCCGTTGCGGTGCAAACGGAAATTGGGTCATCTTGGCCATCATATTGAAAGACCCAATTAAATTTATAGATCTATCGCTCTCTCTCTCTCTCTGCTTTTCTCTCTTGCCATTTACTCCTGCCTCCTAAATGAGTTATAACCAACGCCACTTACGACGCATTTAATCTGCATTTATGACCCAGTTAGGCGAACTTTTGTTATACCGATCACGTACTGGGATTAATCACTAAATTAATTGAAACAATTTTCCAGCATAGCCGACAACAGCACAACATGAAATTAATCAGCTCGATCGTCGCGACGATCAGCGCTCTGCGATCATTGATCAGTGATCGGTGATCGGCAATCAGAGTGCTGTAGCGGCCGATCAATTGACTTGGCTGTTGGTGTTGATCGGCATGTTCGACGGCTGTACGTGTTTGGCATTTCAATTGATCAATGATCAGCAAATGAGTTGTCCAATGATCTAACACATGTCGCTCAGATCATCAGCATCAACAAAACGATTGATAGTTCAAGCCAAAAAATAGACAAAAAGAAATTATCTATAGATATATTGCCAGGTACTAAACATAAAATTCAAGTGATCATTAATGATCGCTGGCGCTGATTAGCTCAACATGATGTGATTTTGATGCTGCTGCTAAATGCCAACAACCTGGGCTAATAACTTTTAATTAAATTAAAACTCCGCCTATTTGCGTTCAGCCACCGATCGCATCGTGATCGTGATGATCAGCATTAGCCGCGCTCAACAAATGCATTTTCACACCGACCCTGCACAAAATGAGGCGTCTCAACAGGTGCAGGCCCGGTTGTTTTTTATCTTTTTTATACTCTATCCTTTCAATAGTATTACAATCTTGTTACGGAATGTATAGAGTGGGATTTCAAGCAGTATTTATATGCCCATATATTAAATTGAATATCTTATATATCTTTGACCAAAAAAATTAATATCAGAAATTTAGGAGCTTGAATTTGCTTTCACTAAATTGTTACCTCAATTAGAGCTGTTTTTATTTAATGTAGACGAACATTTTTAATCTGTCTGCAAGGGCATTTAATTTTCGGCACTCCAAAGATCACAATTCTTTCTTGCTCTTTCCTTTTTTCCATTCAAACTGATCACAGTCGGGTTCAGTTCAGATCGTGGATCGTGGCTGCGGCTGTGGCTGGCTTTGGCATTAGTTGGTGCCTCCTACTCCACAGCTCCTGAGCGCAGCTTTGGCAATCATTTAAATCGTTTCGATTATGATCAAGCAACAAGCGTTATGTTTTCCTTTAAGCTCTAACGTTGCTTGTCGTTGTTATAGTTGTTGTTATTGTGGTTGTAGCTTTTGTAACAAACATAATTGATCAATTAAAAATTAATACCAACTTTGTTTAGCTGCAGGTGCACCAAAGGCTTCCTAGTTTATCTGCTGATCACAGGTGGTTTTTTGCTATTTAGCTTACTCTCACTTCAGCTATTTTTATTCTCTCGATATTTGTGAGGTCTTTTTGGAGACCTCACATGCTGGCTTGTCATAATATAGTCCAGCTGTGCCCAAGCTACTTAAATCAAATGAGTTAATGCCACCAAATATCGGTGACGCACAATGTGTAAACACAATAGGTTGAAGCTTTTGGTTCCCCCTCTGGGGTACGGGGGGCTTTTCTTCTTGTTGATTTATCGTAACTCTATGCAGCTTTGCTGGATTTTATTCCTCCAGCCGACTTTGTTGTGCTAATCAGCGTTCAAGTTTATGTGACAGTTTAAAGTATGCCACACGCAACTCTCAGACACGGCTCGTTGGATCATTGATGCCACATCTGGTGCGGCGCTTTGGCCCGCCGGCAAGGTGTCGCGTCCAACGACGATCAGTTGTCGCTTGGTCCACTACTTTCCTTCCTCCATTGATAATTCAATTTCTTCGAACCATCTTCCACTTGTTGTTGTTTCTGCTATCTTGACTTAATTTTCATATCATTGGTAGGAGGCTGGGACCACCAGCGATCGTGGCAGCGATCATAACAATCGTCACCGCTGCTGCGGGCTGCGTGTGGCCTTTGTCCGATTTATGATTCAATTTTATTGTTAATTGAAACCCAACTAGTTTAGTGTGTCGCCCAATCTAACGTTGGGGTGCGGCGACTCTCCGATTCGATTCGTAACCCTTTTGTTTTCTCGTTATTGCCATAAACCTGTCAGCCAAATTGAATTGTTGTTCTCGTTGCTGTTATTTGTGTTCCGCATTGATCCTGATTTATGAGTCGTAAAGAATTTTAACAGTAGTCGAATGCTAAATTTGCCAATAGGCTTTGGCATTATGTGGCCACAGTACTATCTGGTAAATGATAATTCGGGCATTAAAGTTGTTCTGTAACATAGACACTAAGCTTTTATTTATTATTTTTTCTTTGTTTTTAATTTCAAGACACGTCTGTTTGCATATATTTAACGGCAAGAAGAGCATTGAACTTAGCATATTATAGAAAAAATGTATATAAAGCGAAAAGCATGCGAATTTTAACTTTCAGGAATTTTTATTGGAATTTTATTATTTAAGAATCAATTATATATTTATATATTTTATCTTTATTTAAAACATTAGTATATAGTAATTATTTAATTATTAATTAATTAATTTATTTTAATTGTCGGCAATATTGAAATAAACTAAGACTTTGTAATTTGATTCATAACAAAATAAAAAGAAAATAAAATTGTTGTCCTAAATAAAAACTTAGGCACAACATCTAGTTAAGCAAAAGTCTGTCTTCCATTATTCTTGTTCTACCTAATTCCTGATCGAATTAAAAATTAAAATAAAAATAAATTTATGATTTGTACTTAATAAAAAAACATATGAAAATTACTTCAAATTTAAACAAAAGCTCGCTACCCATGCACTTGATTTTCGAATAGCGTATTTTTCCCAGTGTATGTGTTTTAGTTGCACAACTTTCACTACAGGGCAATTGAGTACGCCTTCCTGCTAAATGACTAGTTTAAGTTGCAACTAAAACAGACGCCGCATATTATAAGGGTCCCAGAGTTCGGGACTCCCTGAGTTTGCCAGGCTGCCCTGTTTTTCGCTGTCTTCTTTTTCTCGGCTTGCCACAATTTCCTGATTAACACTTTGAGCATAATTTAACCGCTGGCGACAAAGCGCACATAACAAACAGACAAACCCAGCCAAACGACTGCCGCCTGCCTGCATCTCATGCTTCATCTTCAACTGCTCCCAGCCCAGTTCCCGCTCCCCCCTTCTGATTGGTGGCGCGTGCGCAGTGGCCGCCGCTTGTTAGAGCCGCCGGCTGCGCAGAGACAAATTCTAATGCTGGGGATAAGAGAAATTATTGCTCCGGAGCCCGTCGACTTCGTGCTGATTGTCTGTAAGTAGCTGAGGGCAAAAACTTTAAACCAAACTCAGCTGCTGCTGCTGCTACAGTTGCAGTTGCATTTGCAGTTGGAGTTTGAGGTTTGCAGTTTCGCATTTTGAATTTGGATTTGAAACTAGTTGTTACTTATATATAGCGGCCGCATGCGGAGATTTTCCGCATTCTTTGGCCAATTTAATGGCGCGAACTTCTTCTAAATCATATTCAGTATTCAGACTGATTAGAGTTGATTATATGAGTTTATATTTCATATGTGCGAGCAGTTTAACAATTGACAGCGGCGCCGGCGCCACTTAAAATTAATACAAAGTGAGTAAATATACCAAGTAGAAGATAATCTTTCCGTATGGGTTATTTATTCAATTGATTTTCCACATGAAGGTATTTGAATCAAAAAAGAAATTAACATCATGTTCTAGTTAGACTCGATACCATATCATTTTTCAGTTCGATATGTAGGAAAAATTATTAACTTTCCATGAAAATTAATCAATTTTTTAATTGTTGAGATATATGATATAATATCTTATTTCTGGCAGTTACAAAAACAAAATTACTTTGCTTTTGAAATTTAAAAATGTATCCAAGCCTGATAGCCACTTTACCTATACCTTCGTATATATAAATAAAAATACGTGCTGAGAACTATATTGACCTTGTTGACTTCATAAACATAATAAATAAGCCAAACCGTTTAATTTATAACTGTTTATTTCGAACTTGATTCAAACGATGCTTTATTCGATTGCTCTTTTTAATAAATTTATTCAACCATTATTTCTTAACAGTTTATAAGCACAAAAGCTGTTGTGAATAAATCCAACTGAAAGCAACAGGTCGATACTTGAGCAAATCAGAAACCAATTGCATTCGAATTGAATTTCATTTCCAACCATGATCAAAATGCTATCTACCAATGACTCGTACGTGAGGCAATTCACCACTCACACACACACAGAGCTGAACAAATTCACCACGCGAGAGCGGCCACTTCCCCTGCACAATTCGAACTTCGAAATGCAGCAATGCAATCTCTCACCTCTCTCTCTCTTGCTCTCTCTCATTCACTCTCTTTCTGTTGCATTTCCTATACTGCTGCCCTCGGGGTAAGCGAGTAATGCTCATCAACGCTCCTGATTGACTGATCTGTGGGTCGGGCAGAGCTGGGGCTGGGGCTGGGGCTGAGGGTGGGACTGGGCTGGCCATTCAATTTGGCCGCTAGATAGGAGCCGCAGCTATAAAAGTCAAAACTCCAAACGGACGCCTTTGTCCTGGTCATAAAGCCAAACTGCAACGAAACTGCGACTACGATTATTTACGAGGCGGTTCGCGCAGCAGGCGGAAAAGCTATTGATTTGTTTTGGCTTAAAGTATTCTTTTTTTTCTGTTTTTGTTTATTTTTTTTTTTTGTTTGTTGTGCTTGCAACTTAAAGTCAGCTGTGGCAACAATTAAACGTAGCTGCCGTAGCTGTAAAGTCGCTGTTAATGGCTTACTTGGAAGCTGGAGCTTTTGTAGTAGCCAGAGCTGCACTAAGAAAAACTTTAACATACATGTTTACATTTAAAATAATATTAAATAATTAAATAATAATGTTAATCTTATTAAAATGAAATAATATTTTTCCTTTAAATTTAATACAGAAAAATAAATCTGGTTTAGTAATTGAAAATTTTCTAATATTTTTATTTGATTTGCCACAAAAGTGGATAATAAATGTTTGGATTTAAAACAACATTTAAATGGTATAGTCAATACTAATATTAGTAAAAAAATGTGCGTATTTTCATAAAAAGACAAATAATAACAGTAAAATTTACAAGTATTTGATTTAGAATTTTTTATTTTACAGATTTTTTAACAATTTTACAAATCACAAATTGATTTTTTATTAAATATTTGCAGAAATTTGTAATTAATATTTTAAATTTTAACATTTCTTTAATCGAAAAATACCCACTTATTTCTCAGCGTGTAGTGGCTCGTGCATGAAAATGATGTCATTTACTGTTGGCCAAGTTGACAGCTTTGGTTGCTGCGGGGCCCAGAGCAATTGGCAGCTCGACTGCGACATTTATGACGAGTAACCGGGTGCCCCCACCGAAACTGTTATAAAGTTGTAAAATTGCGCACATCAATCGTTTTGACTTTCGACTTGGTTTTGGAGCTCGTTTTTATTTTTTTGGGCGACACAAGACGCGGGTTAAGTTGGCCAGTTTAACCTTTAGGCTGCACTCTGCGCGTGCCAAAAGGCAACAAACGAGCTTTTTACGAGTTGAGTTGCAGGAAACAGCAACAGCAAAAGCAACAACAGCAACAACAACAAACACAGCATGCATTCTGGCCATGTTGAACTTGGCTCACAGATTTATAACAAAGATATCGCAGCATTGCGCCGACATGCTGCGCGTCCTCTCTGTGGCCGCATGCTATGAGCTATTAGAGTTCAGCGTAACCAACTCTTGGCCCAGTCTGAGCCCTGGGTTGGACTGAAGAGTGGACCCGGTTCCCGGGATGGCAATCCATTAGTGCGGCTGGCAGGCAGGCGCGCTGGCTTTTTGCATCGCCGGCATCTAACAAATCGTTCTGTAATTTGATAGCTTAGAAGTTTATGACTATGGCCTGGCAGTTTTTAATGGAGCGCAGTTCGCGCCAGACCTCAGTTACGGGCGACTCTAGATGACTACGAGACTATGTTGCCAGCCCCAAAAAAAAAAAAACTAAATATATATGAAAACAAAATTATCAAAAAGCGGCAACAACAACAACAATTCTCTTTAGGCCCGGAAAAACTGGCCCACTGCTGCGACTGCGTTGATCGCCTGCCAAATCGCGCAAAATATGCTAAAAGGTTTTGCGAGATCAATTTAGAGATTTTTTGTTTAGATAAGCGCCTCGTTTATTGGCCAACGATCGACGCGGCTCGAACTCGCCGCAGCCCGGAACAAACATGTTGCGCTCAGTTACTTAATCTCAAATGGCGCTGGCTTTATAGCCACCGACAACAACAACAACAACCAGCAGTAAAGACAACAACTCTGGCAGCCATATCGACAGGCCTACACATGTTTTGCCTCATATCAGATCTATGCCAGGCCAAAACCAAAACCAAAACCAATAGCAATAGCAATGACAAAGCAGTCACAAACGTGATAGCTTCATTCACCTCCTGCCACGGATCACTCAACTGTCCTGTGTCAAAGAAGACCAGATCAGGATAGAAAATTGCATAACCATGTTGAAGTAACATTATACAATTTTTATTTTTGTATTATAGTAAATATTTGTTAAATAATAAGAGTTTTATTATCCCTAATTATGTATTATACAATTTTATTTAGGTCATCATTAGCATAATTTTGTATTGTATCAGTTTTTGGCTTGCTTCAAATTCTTCTGAACTCACGGCTAACATTATCACGAGTATTAATGTGTCAATAAGAACAAAACTCCACCAAAACCAAATTTAAAATTTTGAGATACTAAATATTTATCCGAAAATTTGAATTTCAAAAATTAATAATTAAAGTTTTAATCAATAAAACGATTTGAAAAAAAATATTATCAAACTTAAAATTTGAAAATTTATGTTTTCCAAGAGCATTTTCTTTGAATTTGGGAACTTCATAAGCCAAAATTATTGTAAATTTTATCATGCTTTTTAATAACAAATTTTAAACCTTTAGAATAACTTTTAATATTTTATTCTATACTTATCTTGTCATCTAAGTTTATAACGTTATTTTCTAATTTTCACGAGACAAAGAAATTCTCTCCTTTATAAAAAATTCCCATTGTTTAAAATAATGATTTTGTTATTTAAAAAAAATTGAATTCGAAATGATGTTATAAACACAAATGCCAAAATACGCCAGGCTTAAATGATTGAAAAACATACAAATAATAATGCTAACAACAATATAATGCTAATACCTGCATAAATGCATCAACAATACTGAAGCCATAGCCAAAGATGCAAACCCGCTCTTTATTTCCACTTTTAACTCGATCTCACGTAAAAGGCCAGAGTTTTGGCTTAATGAAATAAAAATAATCTTTATTGAAAACTGTTGAAAATTCCTGACACATGTTTGCGACAATTTAAATTAAAAGTGCCACCAAAAACAACCAAAGATTTTTTTTGGGTGTAGAAGGCATATCAAGCAGAGAGACAGAAAAAAAGCCAGACTAAAATACCGAAAGACTTTGTGTAGATGTTTACATTTAGCCGTCGCCTGCCATGTCACAGAAATCGCAACTTAATTAAATAAAAATTAAACAGATCTCTCGCTGACTGGACCTGGATATGTAGATGTATCTGTTTATATGTATGCGTACATATATATTATTATATATGTATGTACATATATGAGGACCTGTAATGCGGACCGTTCTCTGTGGCCGTCGCCACGTTGCGTGTCAAATGAACATCATGCGTAGCGCAGTTTTCACTTGGCATCTCGTATACCCAGCTGCTGCAGCACCTGCCCTCCCCTGTCCGTCCCTCTCCGCTACCCCTTCTTCACTCCCTCCCACCTGGCTTGCCACATGTTACACCAATTTTAGTCTGGAAATCCTTGTCTAGTCTTAATATGATTTAGTAGCCGCTTGCATGGCTTGACAAGTGTCCATTTGAATACTCATTGGCTCAACAAGCGACGGCTTCGTAGCAGACTGTAACTACCGCCCCGCCCCCCTCTGTGCGGTAAGTCGCCTTCCCCTTTGCCGCTTTCAACATTGATTTGTGTGTAATTTAATGAAATTTACATAATATTTTGTTTTTAATGAGGCCTAAGGTGATGTTTAAATGCTTTTACTTGGCTTAGTCAGTAGTCGCAGTAGTTGCCTGTTGCAAGTTGCCAGTTGCAAGTGGCCTGTTGCAAGTTGGCAGTTGCCAGTTGGCCATTTGGCCATTTGGTAGCCGGTTCTCAGAGCACAGTGCAGTTGCAGCTTATGTTACACAGCCTAGGCGCCAGTTATTTCACTGTTAATCTGTTTTTGGTGTTTTCCTTGTTTATTTTATTTATTTTTTTGTTTTCTTTCTTAACATATTTGGAACAAGTAGACGCGACCTGCCGCAAAATAATATATATGAGAATCCACTTAATTGTCTGACAAATTGGCCGCAACTTAATTAAGGGCGATAAGTGGAGTTCTTTCTGGCTAATTAAGTCGCATTGGCAGCACTATCTGTGGCTGGCACATATTTCATGCCGCTGCTGATGCCGTTGATGGAGTAGCGCCAACTGGGGGCTACTTGAGAGCGTGTTGGGGCCAATCAAAACAGCCAAACACCTTTGCAAAATGCACGCGCGCTGATAACACGGCAACGCCTCGGGAATGGCCAAAACTGGACACTGGCTACAACTGTGGAATTGAACAAAACTCAAAGTGCCGTCCGTTGGCTGTGTTAATAAGCATAGATTATTTATGTTTATTAACCCTTAACATGTTTACATTTTGTAAAACGAGACTCTTAATGTGAACTTTATCATGAGATGTTTGCAATAGCAATTGCAAGGCGAGGTTCTTTTAGGGCAAAATGCTTGTGGCTTTAAGACTACGGCTTGCCCTACATACGTTTTTGAATAAATTATCAAAATTACTTTCCATTCCTATAATAAAAAGAAAATTTTTAGAACAACGAATAATTTTTAATTTAAGATAAGCCTTGAGTAAAAACATGGCATACTACAGTACGAATTTAAACTGTTGTAGATAAAGTAAATAAGAAAATATTTAAAAGAGCAAAGTATACTTAACGTAGGATACTAAAATTTCCATTTATTCTAAAGCCAAATTATTTTTTACATATCGCGTATTTCTATCTGCACCTTTTGCAATTTATTTTTGCTTGAAAATAAATATTTGCATACTTGAAGAATTGCACCTACATTTATTTTAATGGGTCAAGAAGGAAGCATTTGACAGGCCAAGCTTGCTTCTAGGTAGGGTATCAACAGTCGCACACAACTTATCAATTTCTGTTAACTGCCACCAATCGCCAATCGGCTGTTGCTGTAGCTTTTTTTTGCACGTCACCCCAGTGCAGGGCGCAATGGAATTCAAAAGTGCCCGGCAGGTCCACCCCAACGGCTGGGAGGATGAGTTGAAAGAGCTGAGATGCCATCGATTTGGCGGCGCTCCTCTGTTTGCGATTTTAATGACGGCTGCTCTGGGAACGGGCGCCACGGAACGGAACGGACCAGAAAGGGAGCTGACGTTTCTCTGGGCCTCAGCTCTTAATGCATTTTTTTACATGATCATATGCGTTTATCTTTTGTGTTTGGACGGCGGCCAGTTATCGGCCAGTTTGCTGTGGCACTCATTTAATAAGTTTGTTCTGGCTAAGAGATTACATGAACCTGCAGTGTTCAATCGCAATCATATTTTAGGCCCTCGCCCGAGAGCAACCTGCAGGCAACACACACACACACACTCACACACACACACACATGACCAAATAAGTATCTGTGGCATGCCGAACCCAGTCTGATGAAGAGTTTCAGAGGTCCAGTTCCAGTTCCCGTCTTCTGATATCTGTCGTTGTCGCGTTTGGCCCCTCGAGCTGAGTTGAGTTGGGTTGGGCCGGGTTATGCCTTTTGCCTTTTCGGGGTATATCGTGTGACATATCGAGTGTGAAGTGTCAATTTGAATTTATTGATAACGCACTGAGAGTTCGTCGCCCAAATGAAACGGTGGCCTCAGATCCGCATGCACTCAGCGAATAATGTTATTACAGTGCAAAATAAATAAATTCTATCAAACTGGTAATACAAATTCTGGTATAAATACTTTCAATTGGTACAATTTAGTTTTTGAAAATTCTTAAAAAGAAAAGAAATTCGTAATATTAAGAAACAATAATTTAGTATGTATTTGGCTTTTACCAATAATACTAGCTGACAGTGTACATAAAATATTTTCACCAAAAAAGTTAAAAAAATAAAAATTTTTTATTTAGATTTAGCAGTTTAAAATATAGGAGCTATGGAACCGAGAGCTTTCCATGTCAAAATTTTTGGTCTATCCAGGCATTATTTTAGACGAAAAACTGGCACCCCATCAGAATCAGTTTTAATGTTGTTTTATATACTAATAGTAACCCTCACAATCGATAAAAAATAAAAATTTGCAATTCTAAATTTTTAAAAAATTAAATTTTATAAAAAAAGAAAAAAATATTTTTTATAATGCATATATTTCAATGCAGATGACCCAATAATTTTCACTTATAAAAATGCAGTTTAAAAATCTCCACTTGGCTGAGCCGACGAGTAGTGGAAGCAATTACAGGCGCATAAATTCTGCAGCCAAGTGGCCGGGCCATTGCTCTCGAATTTATGAAATGATGTGATTTGCGAATCGCGCAATCAGCGCCAGGGCAATAAAAGTGTCCTCCGCGGCTCATCAAGCCACGTTCGAATGCGCAAATTGTTATTTATCACAAGGTGCTCTATAAATTTGTTGGAATGCCAGCCAACATTTTCCAATATAGCCTCAATGCAGGCATCTAATCAATTTTCGAATGTCTAAATCAATGATTAAGAATGTCGTCGTTGTAAAAATGCCAAGAAATCAGTTGATCTGTCGGTCCAAATGTCCGAAAATCCGATTGTCTGGCTGTCGACCGATCTGTCTGTCTGTCTGCCTGTCTGTTTGTCCCTTTGTCTGTTCGCGCTTATTGACAACAATTCGATGCGGCTGCGACGACAGGAAACATCTTGTAAAACTAGCAAAAGCTACATGTTGTGAACATGAAAGGGCCCTGGCCAGATGAAGCTCAAGAAGAAGTTGAATAAGAAGAAGAAGCAGAAGCAGAAGAAAAGACAGACAAAGTTGTGGACTCAAGACACCATGCCAGATTGGCGGCTTATCGAGCCAACAATGAGAGCAACAACATTATAATGGACAGGCCAAAACCGGCGACGCCACACGCGCGCCCAACAGCAACGCCCCAACCCTTCCGCCCCCCACCTCCCGGCCCGCACCAATCACCCCTGGCCACATCCATTTGGAGACGGTGCGCACCGGCCCCGATAAATAAAAGCGGCGCTGGCAACAGGCGAGAGAGCCCAAAGCCGATCCGATCCCGATCCCGATCCGACGCGAGGCGACGCGAGGCGACAATGAAACGTCTATTTCCCCACATATCCGCATATCCACACATATCCAGCAGGCAACACGACCGAGGGCCGATCGAGGGCCGGACTAATGTACACACGAATGTGTTGCAATTGTCACGCCAAGTGAAGTTACAAATTTATGAATGCCAAAAAGGCTGCCTTCCTGCCTCGCCTGCTGCCCCCCTGTATCTGGCGATCCACATCCCAATCCAAGACGACATCGCATCGTATGCTTTTGACTTGGCACGAGGCAACAGCAACAACAACAGCAACAACAACAATAACTACAACGGCGTTGGCAACATAAAAACCCATAAATATGTTAAAAGTCAAAGTCAAAGTCAAAAAGTGTTGCCGTGGTTTCTGCTTCGATTTCGGTGTGGCAAACTCAACCAAACTTTCTCATTAAGCAGAAAAGTTTAACTCAACGATCGAGAAGGTCAAAAAATGTGGCTCTAAACATCAGCTTGTTTCAACTGGAACTAAAATGACTTAAATAACTATTTTGGCAGGAATAGACTTCAGAAAGGTAAAGCTATTTATGTATGAGCTGCACTGTTCTATAAATTCCATGAATTCTATGGATTTATTATATAATGTAAACAAATTTGTATACATTATTTAATTAACTGAATTTATGCAAGTTAGAAACTTGGCTTTGCAGATATAAGATATTAAGGCGGCGATGATGAATAAATACTTTCATGAATGAAGTTTGGTATCATGTGGCTCTTCTTGGCTAAAAATATTTTAGAAAAGAACAGAAAAAATTAGTTAAATTAAATTTTAAAATTTTGAATTTTATTGCTAAATTGCTATATATAAATAAAATATCTTGTTAAAATAAGGACATTGCACAAACCCAATATACCCATTTCACGAGCATAAAAACGTTTAACTTTTGTAAATATTTTGTAGTTTAATTTTAATAAGACTTTGGGCTTAGCCTCTAATATTTGAATTAAGCATGTATAGTTTTGTATCAACGAGTTTGAAATCAGAAATCATAAATAATGTTTTGGTTTATTCAAATCGACTTCCATTTACCAAACGATATCAATATTAACAAATATGCTCAAATTCCATTCAAAAAACTCTTTGCTAAAATACATAAAAATATCTCGCAGTTTTTATTACATACCAAATAATAGACCACCTTAAGTGGCATTTTAAAAATAAAGTATTCTAAGAAGGGGTATTCAAATCAATGCCCGCATTTTCAGTGCACCCACAAATCATGCGGCCGAGACGCGTTTAAATTTGGATAAAGCCTCCATTTTTGTGCGCTAGCTTACCAAACTAATAGCCAATTTAAATGAGATGATCGGATCGGCCTAAAAGACGAGCCAAAGTCGAGTCGCAATTGTAATTAAATCGCAATACGGCTGGGCCAGACAACTTTTACCTGGAAGACGAGGCGACGCGACGTTGCCACACAGCCGGTTCTCCGGATCGGTATGGAACACGCTGGACTGCTGCTGCTGCTCCTCATCATCAGTGCTGGCTGGGGCATTTCAATGATTTATTGAATTTAAATCACTTGTATTGGCAACAGTCCCGCTGTGAATTTGTGACATTTTCGTAAACGAAAAATGTCAGTTACGATTTTTTATTAGCTGCACTCCCCACAGCCGAGCCAGCACTGATGATGAGGCCACTCGAAGATGAGGTCCAAGATACTGGAGCTGCAGACCTGAGTCTGTCTATGGGACTAGGGCTAGGATCTAGCCAAAGATGAGGTCGTTTGTGATGGCGTTACGGTACATGGCCATAAAGCTGGTAAACTACTGTAAAATATAGTTCAAACTCATTTCTAGTAATAATAAATTCCATTTGTGGCCATAAAAACTCGTTCAACAAACATACAAGCACATAAAAGCCCGAGCCGAGCATATTTTTTTTTTCACCAGTCTCTCTAATAAAGTTATTAACTGGCATAAAAGTGCAGTTTATGCAACGTCTTTGGGGCTCCAAGCCTTGTTAAAAGCCCATAAAAATTCAAAATATAACACAGCGCACAAGGCAATAACTGCATATAAATGCCTTAAGGCAGCATTCATGTACCCGAAACCGATGACATGTTCGTTCATTAATTAGAAAGCGATCAAGCAATCGGATGATCGGGTCCCAGCCAGCCCAGAGTTTACCAACAAGAAGAAGAAGAAGAAGAAAAACAAACCGTGCGACAGCTCCTAATTAGAAAAACCCGAAATGACTTCATTAGAAAACTATAACACGCTTGTTAACGTTGTGTCTACAATGCGGGTACAGCCCCCAAAAAATAAAAAAAAGGCTAAAATAAAAGCAAAGAAAAGCCAAAAGCATTAGCTTAATGATCAGCTACAACAAAACTTAACTGAACTATTGAAACTTTGGTATTTACCTAAAACTTGTGTTCAAGCTTAAATTATTTTATGAGCGTACACGTTAATATAGTGTAAAATCAAGCCCCCTTAGCGCTGACTGTTGTTCTACAAATAAAATGTATATAAAAACAAGTAAGAACGTTGCAGTCGGACGTTACCGACCGCTTTATACTTTATACTGGGCGTGGCTTGAATAAACGGGTTAAAATGTCTATAAAGGCAGATTGAAAGGTTCAGGGAATCTTCTAGTGGGGCGGCCCCGACCAATGCCTTCTCATTATTATATTGCACAATATTCGATTTATATTGATGTGAATTAGGTATAGTGTATGGATGTTCTAAAGTCTGATCAATTCTCCCAATAATTCAAAGCAAATGCTTGTTGGGCGCTTCCCTTTTAGTATGTCAAAGGCCTTGCATTTTACGACGATCTTATGTCGTCCACTCAAGGGGAAACCGGTAAATTCAAACAACATTTCCAGGCTAAACGGTTCATGAACCATTGTGGTCTATAAGAGGGCGGCATATGATGAATGGATTAGCAGGTGTAGGGTATTTAAAAAAATAAACGAACTTACACCAAGCTGATAACATTGTCCCTGACATCCGTATTTATTACGAGTCTTGTTCAAAAATTGACCCAGTATTGGCTCTTATCATATAGATCTGGACATACGCTAAAAACAGATATAGAAAATACTGTTGGCAAATTTTGGTTTAATTCATGTCAATTGTGTGAAATTTCACAATAATATTACCTGAATACGATCATTAGGTCGCGTTTACTACTCCAACCAACTTTGAATGGGTTTATGTATAATACAGATTGGGATACTTATACACTAGACGATATGAGATGAGTTTTATGTCATGTGCAAGACAAGATAATTATATATTTGTTTGTAGATCGTAATTTTGATTATCAATTAATTATGTTAGTTTGGTGTAGTTTAGTATACCCTGAATTTATTGAAAATTGATACTGAGGGTATTGATACTGTGCATGTGTGTGTAAAGGGCCGAAGGAAAGCATTTAATATATATATTCTTGGTTAGCATCACTAGCAAACCCAATTCCGTCTGACTATGTTTGTTCGCAACTGGGTTCAGGGTATCTTATAGTCGGGCGCTCCCTACTAGAGCAATCTCACTTGTTCGAGGCTAAAGTACCGTTTAGCATGCTCGAGCAATATTAAAAATTATCTAGTCTATGTGAACTAACTAAATTATATATTTTATGGTGTCGGAAATGTTACATTCATTTTCACAAAACAATTATCTATCTATAAACAAGTGTGAAAGCTCTAGTCAGGGTCGCCCGACTAGGAGATACCCTAAACCCTGCGATCTTTTTTCATAAACATTTTAGCCGATTGCTTTCATACATACACACACACACACACACATACATTGCGAACTGTTGTTAAATAAAATAAAACTATATGCCTAAGTTTGTCAATTAAAAGTTTTATTATTAAATCTAAAGAAAACAAGTAAGAACGTTGCAGTCGGGCGTTACCGACTGCGTTATACTCGTTCACATACTTAATTATTACTATTATTTTTAAAAATTTCGGTATTTGAGAGTGGGGGTGAAAGTGGGGGTGGAGGTGGGGGTGTGAGTGGGGATGGGGGCTTGTCGCCGAAATTTTGTGCCGATCTTTAAAGGCGGTGGCCAGTTATCTACCCTTTAAATTTGGTAACTCTAGCTTCGTAATCTTTAGGAGAGATCACCAGCTATCTACATACCAAATTTGGTGACTTTAGCTGTAAAATTGTGCAAATATGCAACATTTATCGATTCGAGCTGTCAAGTATATCGGTTTTCGCGATTGTTGCGGCTGGAGGGGGTGTGGCCAATAATTTTTTTGTTTTTTGGGTGAGCATTCCTGCAATTTTATCGATTTGCGATTTGAGGTGTATCGACATGGTATCGTATTGCCAGCCTCCCAGTGGGCGTGGCACAAAAGTCTTAACACTTTGTCTGAAGAAAATAACTACAACTATATATCCAAAGTTTCAAATCTCTATCTTCATTAGCGCCGAAAAAAGTTGCGCTTATCCGGACCGACAGACAGCATGACGGACATTGTACAAACTCAATATTCTAGTTTCACTTCGTGAAAGAGTATAAACACCAAAATCCAGAAATATCATAAACTTGGTTTTTATCCACTTCCAAGCTGATTGTCGCAACTTTAAACGTTATAATGAGAATCATTTTTGTGACATTCCCAATGCGTTCCATTGGTGATCTATGGCCTTTGCGCTTGTGCCATGCCTGGCACTCATAAATCTACAAATCAAACATATTTATATGACAAGCAAATCACTTAGCCATGGCTAAAACGATTTAGGCGTACCACACCAACACCTTCTTCGTGGCAAATTGAATTCAATTGGCGTCACGACTCTACGAAAATCAATTTTTACGATCAATCTCAATCTCTTGGCGTGCCTGGAAATTGGCAAATTAGCCCGCGAAAATTGCCACAACCATAGTTTTTTTTTTCAATTTTTCTAATGCACATACATATACATATAGATATTTTTTTTATGGGAGCGCAATTTTATTTGATATTCGATTTTTTATTTTGAGGGCAAAGCTAAACGAGAAATTAAGTTAAATGAGAAATTTATATTTTAACCAATCAGATTTTATCGTTATCACAGCGTCGGCATCTCGTGCCTATCTTCTGGCGACAAAGTGAAAAATTTTTTAAAATATTCCAAAAATGAAAAACAAAAAAAAAAACTAACAAACAGAGGCATAGGAATGCTTAATTAATTGCATTTCTCTACGCGTACTCCTCGCTGTCAGCGTCCAGGGCCCAATGAAAAACTTGTAGCCCTAATGACTTGCTTTGACACTTTACCTTTGTCTTAACATGCCCGACGAAAAACAAGAAATAACCCACAAAAAAAAACTGCCTGGGGCCCAAACCCCATAAATTCAACGGCAATTATGTCAGTTTATTTGGAGCAAAGCGTCTGTTAATTTATGTATGCAGCACCATCAGCCGGCAAGGGAGCTGGAAAAATAGGCGGTTTCTGGGCAGTTCACAATTAGATGTTGATTTTGGTACATAAACAGCAGGTGACAACAAAACACACACACACATACACATACACGACACACTCACAGTGGCCCTTCAAAAATTTCTTTATAATGTTGGGCTAATAACGCATATTTTATAAAGCGATAAAAGCTTAAATAAATGCACAGTTCCATACTTATGTAAAGTTGAAAACAGCATGAGCCGAGGCCATTTGGAAAATAATAACAAGATTGCACTGATTTCCAGCTCATTTGAAAGAAAATGTTTAAGCAACAGCAGCGATTCAAAGTTGCACTTGAGCGCCACCTATTGGAGGCACAATGCACTCAGGCAATGGTGTCAAAATATATTTATTGTAGAGTTGTCAACAAGTTTCGATTTAACGATGATAAACGATTTTATAGTAGATATAATAATATTATACGTTTTATATACTTTTTTGGAAAAGCATTTTGAATTTAGTATATATGAATATTCCATAGATTATATATTTTTTTTGGAATGCCCACTGATATAACAGATGAATGGTATTTTATATAAAAATAACTGTTTCATACAAAATCTTGACATAGATTCTGGTTCTTTTAAATAAAATTGTGTTGCTTTGTAAAATTAATTAGAAAATATTGCTAATGATTGTTTTCTACGACCTTTGGTGTTGATCTGTTTAAATTTATAGTTTTTATACATTTTTCGACTTGGATAATTATTTTTAGTCTAGTGTTACAACACAGAAAAATGTATTTAAAAAAACAATAAAGCACAGAAATCAGTACGCGTCAGTAAGAGTGAGTGTTAAAATGTTCAATTTATAAAATATGCTCACAAAAAAATACACTATTTAAATAAAATAGTATTAAATCCAATAATGTATATATATATATATGTATATTCTTTACATACTTCAAAGAACAGAATTACTTTAAATACCGCCCCCAGCAAATTTACGCTTGCATAGCGCCCACGCAACCAAAGGCATCCAAAATATTCCCCCTTCTGATATCATTGATATCATTTTAATTATATTTCAAGTGCGAGGTCATAAACAACTGCACAATTTCTGTTGCATTTTGGTTTAAGAAAAATGAGGGCGATTCACAGCCTAAGGGAGTTTGCCCCCTTTTGTGGCATTTACCACCCAGGCATTTGTCAGCGCTGGCGCCAAGTGGATCCCAGCAATATCAAGCCGGTGGCAAGTGCCACAACTGGGTGTCTTATTTGCAATCTAATTAAGTTGTTAAAATGAAATGTGACGCATGTTAAAGATGTCATATATTTGCTACGATCAAATTGGATTACAGGCATACTTTAACTGCAGCTAGGGAAAATCGTCCAATAAAACATTAAATTCATTATTTTTCCTTGGGCAATTCTTCCTCAAGGCTTGTTAAGGCTGAAGAACTTTGCACTTGTTTGATTAACGTCCCAAAACAGCGACAAAGATTATAGTTTTTTTTTAATATTTTTATACCCTGAACCCATTGAAAATGGGTAAAAAAGGGTATAATGGTTTTGTGCAAATGTATGTAACAGGCAGAAGGAAGCATCTCCGAC
>SCDY01001256.1:0-32949 GCA_004143825.1 Drosophila micromelanica
TTATGGGGTCGGAGATGCCTCCTTCTGCCTGTTACATACATTTCAACAAAACCATAATACCCTGTTTTACCCATTTTCAATGGGTTCAGGGTATACAAATTTTAACAAGTTTGTGAAATTTTTTCACAGTAAAGAAAAGTTACTTCCCTCTATGCAAATATATCTTATCATAATATCCACTGATAAGAATATCCGAGTCCAGGGCAGTCGTTTAAGTGCTGCCGGAAACAAAATCGTGCAGCTTCCTAAAACGTATTTACCCAGCGAAATCTTACCGCAAATATGTCAACTGAGTTGAGAGGCCTCAATTCAAGTTCATGGTTCAATTATTTAGTTGATATTGTTGCTGTCGCGTGTCAGCAATGTTTTCTGCCCCGGACCGAGCAACAGACAGCCAACTGAGCAAATCTCTGTTTGTTTTGCTTATAAAATCAACTAATTTAATGCCGCGGCCGGGTTGACAACTCAATTATAAATTTATGCGGCTTTTGTTTGGCCAATAACTTTTGCCAAAAACGTTGCATTTTCATCAGTTCAAATTTTATGCGGGCTCGTTTTTCATTTTTATTTATTTATTTGCTTTAGGCAATGCCACGAATCACATTCAGATAGTCCGGCAGCTGTTCGCAAATTCTCAATAAATCTTTGAGTTTGGCCAGTTTTCAGATTAGCTTTTATTTAATCTCATATCTGAACATGAGTAATGAATATATTCATCATTTTTTTGCACGATGTTTCTTGTGAGTACGTGTGTTCTGCACAACACAGATACTGATTTGGACTAATCAAGTTTATTGGTGAAAACAAATTAAGATACCCCAAATATAAAAACTATATTGGTAAAAAAAATGTTTTTACTAATCTGTTCTTTTGGTTTTTCAATTTCATCAACACGTTGTTTGCTTCATAAAAAAACATACACAACTTTTTAAAACAAGGAACTAATTTGAGCAAAGCAGAAGAACAGGCGGCTAAACCGATTTATTTAGATCGCCGTGCTGATCAGGAATATGTATTCACTCTTTTCCAAATCATTACATGTTTCCTAACTAAGTTATATGGACAAATTTGAAATTTGTGCATTTTGTGTATTTTAATGTTAAAAATTTAAAATTTATCCATATATATAACTACTACATTTTCAATACTGAACAATCGTAAGAAAAGATAATAAAAGAGCAGCAATTTCCCAAAATGAAGAAATTACTTCTATGCGTTTATATCAAAAAGTAAGCTGTTAAGCTTATATTAAAATTCATATTTTATTTTTTATAAAATATTTAATGAATTGTTTAAACATAAGAACGGAAAAAATCTTAAGTGAACTCCAACAAAAGTTTTATAAATATATAGTTTTTTGACTATCTGTCGTGTATGAACAGAATTCTGTCCATTTTACAACCCATTTCTAACATTTTAAAGTATCAAAAACGTATAAAAGTAATTTATTATGAATGTGCTAATAAAATTTGACTGAAAATGTGGCAATTACAAAAGATAATTCATTTTAAAACAGCTGCCATTTTATAGAAGTAAGTTACCATAGGCCCATTGATCCTCAGTAAGCCTTATGGAATTTTGATTACGATTTGTAAATTCCAAGCTGTCATATTTATATGTTTTATGTGTGTGTGTAAAAATGTGTACAAACATATGGCTGAGTTGTTATGAAAAATATACTAGATTGTATCAAAGCAAATGCAGTGCGTGTACTAATTGAGATTGAATTAAATGATGTGTGAATTCCCGGCCCTGAACTTGGATGAGTACCCAAAATTAAGGCAATCGTTTAAACGATTTGCCCGCATATGCATTTATGTATATGTATACGTACAAGTACACATACATAATTATATTTATATATATATATATTTATTATTATTAAAACGGAACTTGTATTGTTTGGGTAGTTCATATCGGCAAGAACAACGAAATCTGAGGCACATTTTTAATGTTATTCAGCGTCAGCCAATCGCACAACATGAGACAAGCATTTTAAGCATTTGACCCAATTCAATTATTTTGCATGCCGTGGCCCAAGCCCAAGCCCATGCAGGTTCCCGGAAAGTTTCCAGGCGTGAAAGTTGTTGTTGTTGTTGTCTTTTGTTTTAGGCTAGCCCATTTCTGTTAGTGTAGCCTTTGTTTTGCTCTTTTGTGTTAAAGATCACAGAGAATTCTATTTAAAAAAAAACATCGGCTAAACGCGATACTCGCATTTGGCAGGTCAGCAGGGTTCAATTCTGAATTCCATTAAGATAGTAGAACTGGATTTTTTCTTGTCACATATTCACATGCTCACCTGGCTATCAATGTGGAACACCTCCTATCAGTCACGGTTTCCCCCTAGGATAATTAATATGCCTTTTGAAAGCACACAACAAACAGTTTCTCGAGATATGTGTGTTTGTAATTCTGTAGTGCAAACACTGTGTGCACGTTTTATTCACAATATATTCCCAGCTGAAGCGAGCCGTGCGTTTCGCCTCACAGCTGAACTCAAACTGAACCGATCGCCAGCTACGAGCTGCTGATAAGTGCAGCTAAACACACGGCGAGAACGAGAACTTAAATCATTTACGTAGCATGCTGGCACTTGTGTGCAGCAGTTATCGGCTGAGGTTGAACACACACTTTCGTGCCGAGTCCATGATCAAAGCAGTAATATTTTTTTCTCCTTTAAATATGAAAAAGAATATACGAAAAATGATTATTTGCTAAGAGATTATCACGCGTACAGCACTATTATTAACCGATTTATGCAACTGCATTTCATAATATAAACGTACGAAGTGCGATTAATATTTGTTGCTAGCATCCAGATTTAAATATATATATATTTAGCTAGGTGGTTTACAATAAAAAATAAAATAGTATTGGATTTCACAACTAGCAAATAATTTATTTTATTCATACTAACTAATTTTTAATGACAGCATTTATCATTCATAATCTTAACATCTTCTCAAACTTGTTTCAACATGAAATATAAATTTTTAATTATAAAATATAAATGTATAAAAGTTTCCTGAGTTTAATTAAAGTGTATATAGGTTACAAAAATACATCTTTGACTTTGCCATGTGTTTGTTTCCCGACTTCTTCTGTTCTAAATGTTGTCCTAAAGCTATTGCTGATTGTGACTTTTGGTTAAATTTTACAACTCCGGCTAATATCAATATATGTATGTATGTAAATACACAGCCCCTTTAAGTGTGATTGGCATCGTCATCGTCATTTTGAATAAGGCTACAGCTGCAGGGGCTATACGGAGAGAGTGGTGTGGGTCCGCTTCATATTCTATGCATTAACTGTTGCCGGTCCCTGCCCCCCTCCTGGTTTGTTGTTTTTTGCGCGGGATATGCTAAAAGGGTGATGAAGAGATGCAGCCGCAGGCAAACTGAAACTGAAAACGGAGGGGCCAATTGGCCAACAAATTTTCTATTCAGTGTTGTTTTATTATTTATTTCGTACGTTTGTTATCGTCATTTTTGTTGTTGTTGCTGTTGTAGTGGGTCACCAGCTGGGCTAATGGGCCTTTATTACCCGCACATATACAGGAATAAGCACATGAACACAACGATATCCATGGCACGTTCTGGACGCCTGGCGTCTTAGCCAAAATGTAAATCTCGTTCGGTAGCGCAACTCGCATCTTTAATGTTCACACGCCCGTTGGCCCGTTGGCAGTTTAAAGTGTCCGCTAGGGCTCCACAAAGCAAACACAGATCTGCACATACATGGACAATTAGACGGCCCACACACGTTACACACTCACAAGTTAACGGCTTAGCTTAAGGCCAGGCGCATTACGCATACGCTCCGTGTGCGGCCCATGTGTGGACTGTTGACTGGTCCTGGTTCCAAGCCATTGTTCAACGGCTGCCTGCTGTCACTTTCATGTCATGATGAGGCGCCCAAGGGGACGGCGCCTCAAAAACAGGAAGCTTTACACTTTGCTGCCTGCTAATTTTGTGCCTGAAACTTTGGGCCTTAAAATGTGCACAGCATATATGCGCCATGTAGTTCGGATTGGCTCTTCATCCGTCTGATGCTTTGACATTTTCCGTCGCCACTGTTATGTTTAGTATTTAAAAACTTTGTGCTCTGGGCACTTAAACTAGAGCCAGCCACGGACGTCATGCGATCGACCCATTGAGTTTAACCTGTTGATTGGTGATTGTCGCAAATTTAACACCAATAAAATTCAAATACATTTATGCATACAATTCAATTGCCACTTGGCGTCTGCTCTTCCTAAGCTCCACGACCGGCAACTTCTTCGCGGCAATCAATTGAATTACATGCTTCCAGTTTCCTGTGCGCGCATCGTTAGTGTTGTCATACCCTGTAAATAAGGCACTCTAACAGGGTATATGCCGACAAAAACGAATTTTGCAATATGATATAAAACTTCAAAAAAGTACGTAAATATAAATTAAATAGCAAAAATTTAAAGTTAATCATATTGTATATGATTTATATGAATCATTTTATACTATATATTTATATATATATTCCTGTCTATTATTACATTAACAGTTTTCATTGCACATGCATGGGCTTTAGTTTACATATTTACAAAATTCATTGAATTAGTATAAATAAAAACATATAATATTTTATTATTGTGTATTTTTATTTATATAATTAAAATAAACAAATAAGTTTTTCTCTGAGTGTATTGTTGTTCTGACACCAGTTGCCGTGCCGGCTAGATGTGCATTGCCGTCTTATCGAGACTGCCTCTCAGGCATTGCCAACGCATTTGCATGGCAATTTTACTTAACGAGGCGAAAAGGGTGAAGACGACTTCTGAGCATAATCAATGGGAAGCAGTGGCTGCATCGAGGCAGCAGCTCCGCTTGTGTGGTCTGCAAATGTTTGCTCATGTGACTATAAATTACAGCAACAGCCGTTAGCTTTTCGTTGCAATTGCAATTGAGCTGTAGCTGTGAAAACAGCTATTATGTTCGCCAATGTAATATTCATATAAAACCAACAGATATATTCCTATCCAAGTACAAGCAAAAGAATAAGGTCAAGTGGGCACACGTTTGTCTTTCAGTGTATGTATATACACACCAAATATACATAAAAGCGCCCAAAGAAAATATACATATCAAATTCAAGTCATGTTAATGGCATAATAGAGTAATTAAAATTTACTAAAATCTAGGGCGCAAAAAAATATAATTTTTAAATTATTGTCATAATTGAAATAAAGATACTAGCTCTGCAAATTTCTGACATATACTTAAATACAATGGTTATTAATAATTTAAGAACAGTGAAAATATGAAATATCTGAAACAAACTTGTCGTATAATTATTTTCCAATTTATGTACATAATTATTTTCCAATTTAGGTATGTATGCGTAGCTCTGATTTCCTCCCCACGGGTGGAGATGTCTAGTTCGAATAGGCTATTAATACCTACCAAGTATTTGCAACATATTTCTTTGAATATCATTTTTATAACCATTTTAAGTTGCATTTTGATATTAAACAACAATATAATAAATAAAAAATTAAGCTTTGCAAACATATTATTTAAAATATTTCCCACGAATATTTTGTATTATTTAATGTTACAAATAAAATAAATATATACAAATAAGAGATGTATTTCGAAGTAGTTCATTGTCCATAACTTTATCCATTTAGATTCACCCGCCTAAAAGCACGCAACAAAAATTTTGAGCCATGTGTAATCAGCAACTGTTATTGCTACTGCTGCTGTTAACAGCAGCTGCGTTTGCTGCAGTTTCAAGCAGCGATGCTGAGGCCGAGGCAGAGGATGTTGACGCTATTAGCATTAGCACTTCAGCGCCTGGAGCACAGCCTAGGAATATGGTAAAGAGAGCACCTACCTCGAGCTTTATTGGGATGAGAGGCAAAAAGGAACAGGAGGCATCTGCAGATTCAAATTGGTTGGGACCCGATCCTTTCGACTACGGCGAAGAAGACGCGGACAACTACTACAATGAAAACGGTCGCAGACTGAAGAAAGCTCCCTTGGCGTTTGTTGGAGTGCGCGGCAAGAAATTTTCACAGAGTAACACCCGTCTGAATGAATTACTGCAGTACATGGAGGAGGAGCGCCTGCGGGAGAACTTTTTGCAGAATTTTCTGGAGCATCTGGCGATGGACGGCACTGCTGCAGAGAAGAGAGCGCCAACCGGTTTCACAGGCATGCGGGGCAAGCGACCTGAGGGCGAGGCTGCTGAGCAGGACGAAGAAGAGGCACTGGAGCTGCTGGAAAAACGCGCACCTGTCAACTCTTTTGTGGGCATGCGGGGTAAAAAAGATGTCTCCCATCTAAATTACAAGCGGGCAGCTATATCAGAGGTAATTAAATTAAAGTAAAGGTGGGAGCCTGACCGCATTCATATAAAATATTAAAAGCATGCAAGTTAACATTTTTATTTATATATAGAGGAAAACAATTTACTAATATGCTTTTACATATACATACATACATTTAAATATTTTAATAATTAAATTGCTATATTTAACTAACCGTAGAACAATCTTTTAAGTTGTCTTTTTACATTCCACTTTTAATTTTGGTACGCCTGAACTTTTCTGTTCCCTTAAGACTTACAAAAAACTATTATTTTAAAGGCATATCCCTTGTGTTCTCCCCATACTGGATCAGTAATTTTCCTTCTCTATTTCCTTCCTATTACCTTTATTTTCCTGTTAAGGACTTAAGGACCATCTACCAAGAACAGTTGGGTATTAAACATTACAAAAAATTAAAAAGAAAAATTATAAATATAAAACAATTGTATAATCGCGTAATATATATTTTAATGTATATTCTGCTATATCTTTCTTTAAGATCAGTTTAAATTGAACATTTTAAATATATCCCCTATAGTATAGCACATTTATTTAAGCCGAGTCCCTGTAGCAAACTTAGAGAACCGAATATTTGTCACGCACATATCTTAAACTAATAACTAATTGCAATTCGAAACATTTTTTGAACTAATCATGGCCAGTTGTGGCGCAAACTCTTTAAAAAGGCATACGATGTGCGCGGCAAGAAGCAGCGCTATGCGAACTTTAACAGTAAATTTGTGGCTGTGCGCGGCAAGAAGAGCGACGTGGATGGTGACACCGGCTTAGACCAGAATGCGGTGCAGCCCTGGGTCTATTTGATTGGCGGCAAACGTGCGCCAAGCGGCTTTCTTGGCATGCGGGGCAAACGTCCAGGTAAGTGTTATCTGGCACTCATAGTAAATATATGTATCTATATGTGTGTATATATAATTATTGTCCCTTTGCAGCGCTTGTGGAGTAAGCGGAACTGGTGGCAAAGATAGGCGAGCGCTTTCCTCATTTACATTTGACGAATGACAGTCGGAAGTTCCTTTTAAACTAGGCAAAGACAATGTTATAAATAATCACTGGGCTGGAGATTATTTACAACATAAACTCACACACACATACACACACACAGTACGCACACCTATAGCAAAGATTTTCTCTGTTACGTAACATAAGCTTAGGCGTTTTGATGTTAAGCAAACGAAACTTACAGCGATGTAAAATAAATCGAATCAAAATCGCATTTGGGTCTCAAATGAGCTCCTGTTGGCACACGAATTAAATTATTTGCATATCTCTATGTACTTGTAAACAAATTAATCAAAATTAAACTTGAATAAGTACTTCATGTACCTTATATAGATGTTCAAAAAGCCATTTTACACACACACGGAAACACATACACACACAAAGATATGTAAGAGAAAGCGAGATGGTAATTTATTTGCAATTTATTTATTACAAAGGTATTTAAAAACGAAAACTACAAACAATTGATAACTAAACTAAATTATATATACAAAGAAAACATATATAGCTCAAATGTCTAATTAATTACTGTAAATATTGTATGCTATAAAAATATAAACAAAATCTATTATAAACAATTCTAGACAATTTCGATACTTTTAAAATGAAACTTACCTTGGTATGTACTAAAACAACTTAATCAAATCCCCAGATTCCTCTCGAATATTTCTTATAATCATTGTCATACCAAAATTCTCGAATAAAATACTGTTAGCTAAACGAGGGCAAATGTTAAAATGCGAAACACTTTGTTATCAGCAGTGACTAACAAACAATTGAATATATTTTGGCAAGTCTATTATCAAAAATCAAGAGAACACTTTGAAAAAGCAAAGATTTTATTAATTTGTGGTTAAAGATTGTTTGGTTCGATCGTTAAGCCTGTGAAAATGTAGATTATCGCAGCTTAAGTACTTCTAAGAAAACCCTATAAAAGGCTTCGATTTGCCACGCCCCCACTGATCTTAGCCACTTTATCTCATGCAGGATGCACAAGTACATTTGTGAGCAAGAGATGTGATTCCGCCTTTAACACAACTTTATATTTGTTACATTTTAACTCATTTATTATTGGTGCAAATGTACAACAACTCATAATTCTAAGAATAGGTCATTGAGAACAACTTAAAGATATGTTTACTTGTAGTACGAGTACCTAAGTGTGTACATATTGTACATACAAATACAACACGAACAGAGCACAGTTTTAAGATACTATATGAACAGACTTTTAATAAAGCAACGCAGCGTAGATGAGTGTAAGCGGCATTGTTTGTGGAATTTTCGAGCACAACTACGCATTTGCCAAGAATACCCGTGGACTGACAGGTAGTTGAATTTGATGCTGCCTGAATCTAACCTTGACCGTACTCAGTTCTAAGGAAGTGCATGAGATTTGAACTCACGATTGTTAATGCCCCCAAATTGCGTGTTGTGCAGTGTAAGAAGCACTTATCACAGCCGCGCACTTTCACAATTATTACACGAATTTTGCATTTGACGATGTCTCCGCGGCAAAAAGTTCTCTGGCCCAGCACCGAGAGAGGGTGAGAGCCAAAGCTCAAGCTGGGAGCCAATCAAATAACGCTCTCATCGTGTCGCTGCGACAGCGATCAGCAGCTTATAAATATCAGGAGAGCGCGTTCTAAGCCAGTTAGTTTTCGACTGCCGCTCAAAGCATCAACATCGTCGTCGGCTGGTGCAGCCCATCGAAAAGTGAATAGCAAATTGTTAGTATTCGTAAGTGTGTGAGTGTATTAGTGAAGAGGATTCAAAGACAGAGTACACATCAAATGCTTGGATGAAAATGTTATGTGTGTCATTTTGCAAGACAATACGAAAACAATAATAGAGACTAATTAAATGAAACTATCGACGTTGTAATTAACGCACGAAGACAGTGGAAAAATTTCTTCTTTTATTTGCAAGCAAGTGTCCACATTCACCTACATTTTCTTTGGCCAATTCGAGTGCAGTTTGGCGTGGAAAACCAGTATTTTGATTAGTTTTGATTTCGTCCCCGTCTCGATCTCAGTCACAGCTGTTCGATTCGAGTTAGTGAAATTTTTTGGTGTACATTTTTATTTTCGAAACTTTCTGTTTGGTTTTTTTTTAGCTTCAAGGTGTGTATTTTGTTTTGAGACAAGTATTGTGATATTGACAACAACAACAAGATGTTTAGACTGTGGGCATGCCTGCTCCTAGTCTGCACCGCTCAAGCGGTTCCATTCTACAGCGAGTAAGTAAAATATTATTTGCAAGTCTTATTTATGTTTGTGTGGTTTTTGTGTGTGGCCTTTTGCATTCCAAAGTTCATGCATATTTCATTTAGATTTTTTAGTTTTATTAAATTGCTTCCAAATATTCTTAAAAGGCTTTATTATTAAAAATAATAACGATTTTTAAAATTTACCTAA
This sequence comes from Drosophila micromelanica, assembly GCA_004143825.1. Classification (NCBI taxonomy): domain Eukaryota; kingdom Metazoa; phylum Arthropoda; class Insecta; order Diptera; family Drosophilidae; genus Drosophila; species Drosophila micromelanica. Next base: position 9,784 of record SCDY01001256.1, read on the forward strand.
CATTGCTAAGTTTGCAATTGAAAATTGTAGTTTTTATTCATCAAAGTTTGTTTCCCATTCATAATAACATTTATATAACAACGCTATGTTTCTAAATGTTAATCCATTCCCTTATCTCCATAGTTGTTGCTTTAGTAGTAATCCAATTTGGTAATAATGCATGACTTTTTTACAGTTACGAGTCCAGTGCTGAGGACACAGATACTTCTTCATTAGGGTCTGCCAGGTGAACTCTTCATATGCCAAGTAAACATAACCAGCATTTAGCAACATCTAACCAAAGCAAATGCAGCACCTACATGTTGTCCCAACCAGATCCCGTTCATTCTAAATATTGACTTGACTTTATGGTTGCTGTGATTCTATTGACAGATCATAAAAGCTCACCAAAGTTCAGAAATTTATGACATTTGTTCTAGCACTTTTTTTTGTTTATCGCTTGTTTAGCGAAATTTCTCCATTGGGAACGTTGAGTTGACAAACAAAAAGGCGTTAAAAGATATTACAAATAAAATAAACCGAAAAACGAGTCTACCGCAAAAGAATACCAAACGAAACAAAAATAAAAAATAAATAAAATATACCCTAAAACGTGAAAAGAAAGTCAACTTTTGTTGTGACCTCAATTTGCAAGTTAAACATGCAACTGTGCAGGAAAAATGCCCCTTATAAGTAAACCCTGTACCACTTAAACCACAATATATCATTAGATCGCATATCTTACAACTCTCTGCTCACTTAATATCTTCTTGAATCTGCTTTCCCAAACTACATTCTGTTCAATTACGGTGCAAAAAAGAGATTGTGGAATTAAAACTTAATTGCATCGGGACGGAAAGAGATAGGCGCAGAGAATCGCGATCGAAATTCAGCTCACAGAACCGCCGCAAAGATCACTTAACCCTGCAGTTCAAGTTTTTGCGAAAGGCATTGCGCAAAGAACAACGAATACAACAACAACAACAACAAAAACAACTACTACGTTGAGAACAATGTCCACGCTAAGTGGGTCATCGACTTAAGGGCATCCGCAAGAGATGCAGATGCAAATGCAGTCACGGGATTTGACAGATGGTTGTTGTATCTTTGGATCGTTGCCCGTGTCTCTGTTTCGTTTACACATGGCCGACTTCAGCGAGCAACCTTAAAAACTAGCTTTAGGCCACCTCACTATTTAGTTAGCCAACCCGAACAGCCGCCGCTCAGTTGAACACAAGTTTTGATGAGATTCATTAGTGCGCCCGAAAATTGCTTGACATGGAGCGAATTAACATTTGACACCTCATTAGATGCAATTTTGGAGCAGGTAACGCCCCAATTTAATGCCCTGCCGGCACATTTAAAGACCTCAAACTGGGTCAACCGGAGACAATCCGAGCTCACCTCTGCACCTCCGTGCAACTCGTTCTGTTCTTTTTTTTAATCGTTCCATGGTCTCGTTTTAATCAAATCAGAGAACAACGGAGAGCAGTCATTGCTCATCGAATGTGGCCAATGAATTTCGCTTCGGGGCAGTTTTATTTAATTAATATATTCCTGCTTTTGTTTACAGTTCACAATTAACATTTTTTAATGTTATGCATTAGTTATACGTTTTTTAACGACCAACTGAATAGCTTCTATAAGTTTCCCACTTTAATGTGTGGCTTTGAAAGTTTTTCAAATAATTTGAAGCCTTTTCACGTGAGTTTCAATTAAAATAAATAATTCATTAATAAAAGGTCATCAAGAAACCTAAAATCTATTTATGATGAATGCCGTAATTTAATATTTTTCTATTTGTGATTCAATGAATACATGTTAGAGTAGTCGTAGAGTAAGAATAAATGGGTAGATTTAAACAGACTCGAAAACAACAATAAACAAAACTGAAATATGTTAATCCAGCATTTTAATTGTGGCTAATTGTTTCTGTATGTGTATTCTCACCGGTTGGAATTAAAGCTTGGTTCTTCACCAAGTCTAGACCCAGTCCAGACTTGGAGACATTTGAGACGGTTAGATAAGGGACTGCTGCCCTAGGCCTCGCACCAATCTTAACTCAGAAAATCATTGCATATATTTAATGCATATTTGCCAAAATAGGTTAATGTCTGGTTAAATTCAGACGGTAAAAATGTTAGTAAAAATAACAATTATCGGGCTAAGCAGGCTTGGTTAAAAACTGGTTTATAGACTTGATTTTAATAGTTAGTTGTAAGAAAAAAGCACTTTGGCAGTTCTAAGATAATTTAATAATACACAATTGCACATTTCTATGGGTACATTTTAGAGACTGAATATTTTATTTATTCGGCTCAGCCTAATTTCATTCATTCTGCTTCCAAAAAATTGTTTAACATCAGCTAAATTTGCAACACATTATTCTCTTAAATCGCACTTCGTGATGTGCATGTATATATGTACATAAATAACACATACATATATGTACATATGTATATGAAGAAGTCGTCGGCTTTAAAGCCCTATGTTCACGAAGTGAGACATGACTCATACAACTCGAAGATGTCATAAAAAACAAAAACAATAACATTATAAGACGTCAAAAATAACTTGCCGCTAACCGAGCGTGGCCAGTATAAAAATATTATGTTTGCCATTTCGAGCATATTATTTATATATAATTTGTATTTTGTTTTTCCTTTGCTTTTATAATGTATTTTTATTTTTAATTAACTTCCGTGTCGCGCATTTATAATGAGCTCGATCAGAAGGGTGCCGAAATGTTACAAAGATACATTACAAATAATATATGTGGGTGCCAACTACGAATCGAATATAGGAAAAGTCAGCTAAAAAGTTGTTGTTTTGTCAATAGAAAGCGGTTTAAAATTTTAGTGTGCACAAAGCGTGCGAATGAGTCAAGCGAACGAGTTTGAGAGTTTTAAGTACAAATATATTTCAGATTTTTGGTGTTGAATTTATTTGCGTACACCTAAAATCGAAAGACATAAATCCCATTTGATTAATGACTTCAGAGTGCAGCGAGCTGTGCTTTGGGTATTTTTGCAATTTTGCTTAAACGTTTAGGTAAACAAAAAAAACGTAATTTTCATTTGATTTTTATAGTATTAGGTTCTGAGTAAGGCAATTAGTATTCGGCGCACAGAAAAGCTGCGCACAACAATTGCTAAACAATGGGCACGATCAGGCCGTATACTATAATATATACATACATATACATATATATAGAGAACGTCGAGTCAGGCCGGAGCTTCTTTTATGTGCGAAACAATGGAAGGCATATGAATTATGGCGGAGATCCGATTTAGGGACAGTTAAGTTCTGGTGTGGAATTTGCATGAATTGGCACAAAAACACACACACCACACATTATAAAAAACAACTGCAACACAACAAATCACAACACACACTAACTAAAAAAAAACAAACACTTCACTCCCACTTCACCCCTTTCCGCCGCCTCTCGACAGCTTTATGCAACACTTAACACGTCCATTACCGCTGCATCGCACGCTGTTTGCGCCCATACCATTTGCACCACTAGCACCGCTAGAACCACTGCATGCTCAGCCGTCACAGCGAGTGGCCAGCGTCTGGGCAGCGCCCCCGCCAGCCCCGCTGGCGCCGCAGCAGCAATACCCGAACGCCCCAGCTAATGCGCCACTGTTGCCACTCTATCATAGCTTCGGAAGAGACAGCTTCGCCAACACGGAGTTCGTGCCACTGGAGCAACAGCAGCCTCAACAGGGACGACAGTCTCCAGAATCACCTGCAACAGCGGCACCCGCCGTCTCCAGCCAAGGCCACAACCCGGGCTTGGAGCAAAAGCCTTTCAGTAAGTCACAAAATGTTAAATTCTATTAAGACTATGGAAGATTAAATACTTTTGCTCAGGTGTCGATGCCATCACCTCGGAAGTGAACGCCCCCAATCCGGCTATATTCTTCCAGCAATCATTCCCATTCTTTGGCAATGAATTCTTCAACTCTTTTGGTGGTTTCGGCATTGGAAACGCTCAAGAACCTTGGTGGAAGGGGTGAGTACAGCAAAGAGTTCCCTATATTCCTACATTTAAGTTCCCTATATTCATAAATTTGAACTTTGAAGTTAAGCGGAGAGATTTATAAAGACACTATAAAACAAGTAAGAATAGAAAAAAAATTGTTCCAAAAATGCATCGATTTTAATTGTAAATCAATCAATAATGAAAAATCATGGCCAGAATGCCATTAAGCATGAAAATCGGCTTAGTTTCGACAAAATTATGGATGTTTCAAATATGTGATCTATGGGCTTTATATGAAACAGAGCTTTATATGTATGTAATGTAATATGACCTCGCCAACATCAGGTTAAGTGTTGTTTTTTATACTTTTTGTGCCCAGTAAAACCGATTACAAATTCAAACTCGCGATTTTAAATTAAAAAATTTTTTTTCCAAAATTTTTAAAGGAGTACATAATTTTTCCAAAAATTAAAAAAAAATTTTTTTTAAAAATGCATTGATTTTAATTGTAAAAGCGATGTTCAGGAAAAATCATTGCCAGAAACATGAAAATCGTTTCAGAACGAGTATCAAAACCTCATAAATCCGCCCAAGCAAAAAAATGTGTTTGAATGAAGTCATGCTCTTCTAAAAACTACTGCCAAATCTCTCATACGAAATCGTTATGTTCAAAAACCACTCGTATACTCATCATTTTGTATGGTCACTTGGTTTGTGTTTATTTCCTAATCACCGCGCACGACTGATTTCGGCGTTCTTGGCCTTTGGTAATTACGCTAGCGCAAAGCCAAGTTCATTTGAGCTATAAGGAATATAGAATTTGGATTTGTAATGTCTCTCAACTTATCGCCAACTGATGGATCATCTGTCTTTGCTGATGTGGTCAACTGAAAGGCCATCGTGCATGATTTCCAATTTTAATCATTTTAATTTGAAACGTTTACAGCAATAGTAAAAATTGAATAAAGACTTGAGCAGGTGATCGGATAAATTGCTGGACGGGCTTAAAGTTGTTTACCGATTTATCTACTAATTGCCCTGCCAGCAGAAAAGCCAGCCATGTAGCTTACATTGGATAACTGAATTATTTGCAACGTGAATTTATAAGTTTTATTATAGTATATAATGCAATCTATATAGATATATATGTCGTTTGCAATTTTCTAAATTGTTATTAAAGCAAAATTGTGAAATCAACTGGTCTCATTGCATTTGTTTTTGTTGTGCCAAGAACGAAAGCCAGACGCAGCAATTGAAAAATTTAAGTTATCCATCAACCTATATGCATAAAAAAGATATCTACACATATATTTACATACATATTTACATATAGGCAGAACGTCGAAATTTCGAAAACTATGTTCATACAATGGGTCGCTTTGTCGCGCACACATTCAAATAATTGAATTGAAGGCAGGCAAAGTTGTTAAGCTGTTAATTCTGTGAAGCACATATGTACATAGTATATCATAACTACTGATGCCAGTCCGATATATGTACATATAACCATGTGAGTAGTCAGTTGTATCCACATGCGAATCCATAGCGTAAACATTTATCAGATAAGTGCTCTCATGGGGTGCGTTCATTGGGTGCGCTGACTAACTGTATACGATTTCTAAATATACGTATATCCATATTCATATACATTTCATATGTACAGCATATGGATAGTCATTACGAGTACATTGACCTTTGATTTGCAAGTCAGCGATTTGTCAAAGATATTAGCAAGTGATACAAAATTACGTTTGGCTAAATAATATTAAGCCAAATAACATGGCTATATTAATAGCCACTCCCTCAGATTATGCTCTGACATATGCGGATATACATAAATTCATAGATATATGAGCGTGAATGAACATCAATGAATTTACTAAAATTTTAACATCATTTTTAAAAATGATGTCCAATATAATTTATTTATTTATTAGTTTTTAATCAATGAATTTACTAAAATTTTAACATCATTTTTAAAATGATGTCCAATATAATTTATTTATTCATTTTTTTGTAATGAAAATATTAGTATAATTGAATATTTTAGTATAATTTATATTATATTACAATTTATTGATAAGCATTTTAAGTTATATATTAAAACTTTGGCTTAAATAACTTTTTTTTTTGTTTTTTTATTTTTAATTAAAAAACAATGTTTTCAATGCGTTTTTTTTTTTAATTTTACACAAGAAACTGAAAATAAAATATGTGCTCTCAAACCTTATATAAAAATGGTTTGTTAAACATTACAATCTAATTTCTATTTAAATAAGTATTTTATAAAAAAAAATTACAGTAGATTAAGCTAGATCATGTTGTTCACTTCAACAGCGTAATAATTATTATTAAAAAAAAGAAAGCCTAAATTGATTTTTTATTCTCTGCTTGTTCGCATGCAGACCCAATGTGTGCACCGAAAAGGATGAAAAAGAAGGCGTAAACACGGAAACTGATGGGGATGAAACTGTGGACACCTTTGGTCAGGAACGTGATGGTGGTGGCAGCGTGGTCCGTTCGCCGCTTTTTGGCCAGTTCCACTTCAGCGTGAACTCCTGCGCCGAGAAACCCAACAAGCACGTCTGCACCAAGATGTAAGTGGGTCAATCTGCAGCAAATTGCATAATCGCCAAGATTGCTGATGCAACTTTATGAATTCATTTGCCGTCTCTTGCGCAGCGTCAATCAAAATGGCAAGAAGAAGACTGTGACTCTGACACGCCAGTGCTGCTACGGGTATGGACGTCCACGTAACGCTGACTTCGCCACGCCATGTGAGAAGATTGAGATCAAGGACATCGAAGCCACAGCCGCAGATATGGGAGCCAAGCAGTTCATTGAGAGCGCCAAGAGTGCCGGAGAGCTGGGCGGCATGCTGGGCAGCGGCAGCGGCAAAAAAGTGACGCTCTTTGTGCCCAAAGATTCAGCCTTCCAGGAGTACCGTGGTCAGAATCAGCAGGAAAACGTGAGTAGTGGCCAGAAAATTGTAAACTGATGAACGCCTGTTAAAACCGTTTGTTTGATGGCCACACAGAACGTAGAGGATGGCAAGGCGGAAGGATCGCAGCAGTCGAACATTTACAAGCTGCACTCGGTGCTGGGCGATGTGCAGCTGGAGGATGTGCCCAATGAGAAGCTGCTGCAAAGTGAACTGGCCGGCCAGAAGATACGCATCAACAGCTACCAGCTGCCGCCAGCTCTGGGCATGGAATCGTATCGTTTTGCCGCCAACTGTGTGCCCATTGAGCAGCACGACAAGCTCTCGGAGCAGGCTCTGGTGCACACCCTCAGCGGCGTGCTGAAGCCTCTGACCAAAACAGTGATGGATCTGATACGCGAGCGCTCGGACTTGTCCATTATGCGTACCGTGCTGGAAAAGACGAACATCAGCGCCCTGTTGGAGGCGGACAAGCCGGTCACCATCTTTGTGCCGACGGACGCGGCCTTCGATAAGCTGGAACCCCATTTGCGACGTGCTCTAAAGGAGGGTCGCGGCTGCGCCTCTAGTAAGTACCAATAAACAAGGAAAAACAGTATCCACGGGCTGCAAAATATAAATATCCTTCACAAGAGATAATGTTCGCTATAAACTTTAGTTCCGGTAGCAGCTATATAACACTTTATCCTCGGGTGAAAACTCTTGAGCGTATTCCAGGTATTTAGTTAGAACCTTGTTCCTATGGTAGCTATATGATATGTAGGTCTCTAAGATCTTATATAGAATATTTTCAGCTTTAATGTTTTCTTCTTTAGTATATTGGGTTTTTATAAAAAACTTTCTATACCTGTAGTTCTGTTAAGATGGACTGGGCTGCTGGCAAATCAATACCACGTCGATACATCTTAAATTGCAAATTGAATATTTTCCAAAATTTATTTTCCATAATTTACCAAAATATTGTAATTGATATGTATGGCTCTGTATTGCTTTGTGAGATCTCCCTGCTCTATGAATAGGCTGTATTATCTTATAAAAATTACCACGCTCCTGGTGGTCGTAGCCAAAAAATCTTTACAATATATCTGACACAGCTATAAATGAGTATATATTCCAAATTTCAAAAGCGACGAAGAAAATTGCGACATTACACCCACTCTTGAATTCCTACCCATCACGATCAAGACCTTTCAACAAAGTTGTAATGTACATATCTCTCCATAGATATACTAAAGAACCACCTGCTGGATCTGACCTTCTGCTCGTTGGCCACGCTGCCAGGCGCCAAGACAACAGCTTTCAATCTGCTGGGTGAGCCCCTGCTGCTTAACCGCACCCAACGCGCCCAGGAGCAGGCTGGTGAGAGTGCTATCTACATCAACAATGCCGCCAAGATTCTGGATGCTGATATCATGGGCACCAATGGAGTGCTCCATGTCATTGACACCATTCTGCACACCGAATCTGCGCTGCCAATGACCACATTGATGTCACAGAAGAACCTGACGATCTTCAAGCGGCTGCTGGAGGCGTCTGGCTTCGATGATCAGTTCGACGATTTGGACAATGTCACAATCTTTGCACCCACGGACAAGGCTTTGCAGAATTCAGAGTGGGCACGTCTTCTCACAGAGCAACCAGAGACATTAAAGAACAATAAGGACTTGTCAGAGTTCCTCAACTACCATGTGGTCAAGCCCATGATTAAGACCTGTGACCTGTCGGAGAAAATGTTGCCGACAGTAGCGGGCCCAAATGTTCGCCTCAATCTGTACTCCACGCATGCGCTCTTCTCGGACGTCATGAACAGGGCAACCGTGAACTGTGCTCGCCTGATGCACTTCGACGACGAGAGCTGCGGCTCTGTGCTCCATCAGCTGGATCGCCCCCTGACGGCGCCCAAGAAAGTAAGATTGATAAATGTGATCAATGCGATCTTTGCCTAATCTCTTTGTTTGATACTCTCGCTTAGAATCTGTTGGAAACGCTGGAGGCCAATCCCAACTACAGCCATTTCCTGGAGCAGGTGCGCAAGGCCAACTTGACCCATTTGCTATCAAATGAAGCCGATAGCTTCACGCTGCTGGTGCCCAAGAACGATGTGTTCGCGGAGTTCATCGAGACCAACAACTCCAAGGGCAAAAATCTGGCCGATCTGCAGGCGCAGATTAAGACGCACATTGTCAACGATGTTGTCTGCTGCGCTGGCATCATACCCACCAACTGGCCGTTTGTGCGCTCCATCGAATCCCTCTCGGGCCTGCACCTGCACATCACCCGCGATCACCGACCGAAGATCGAGAACGCCGGAGTTACAAAATGCGATGTGGTGGCCACCAACGGAATTCTGCATGAGATTAACGACATCATTGTGCCCAGGCGCAGCCAGCAGCAAAGACCACAGCTGCCCCTCAACTATCAGCCCAATGGCGATTTCGACGTATTCTTCTGAAGATCTGTTGAATTTTAATATCTTTCTTTGTGTGTATCTCCTTCTTTGCCCACTGCATATACATACATACATATATTTATATCATTTTATAATGATTTGTCAATGATTGGAAACTCACATTAAGCAAACAATAAACACAATTATAACACTCACTGATAAATGGAAAACATAGTACTTCAGAAAGAAATATTCCACGATGGCTCGGAAAAATCCGAGCTGATAAGTGGAGGTATAAATACATAAGTAGTGCACTTATTTACACTGTACAAATATTTTGATAGTTATAAATTGTATGGTAATACACAAAAATCGACAAGGGCCGATGGCATAGCTTTAATCAACAAGAATAAAAATTGTCCACATTTCTTTTTTGGTCAGAGATAAACTCCTTTCGCTCGCAGATAAGCAAGAAACATTCAGCATACTCTTATCTTATCCTAAACTAAATTATCTTCCACGTTTATACGAGTATGTTTTTCTAGTAATCTAATGAGCCCGCTAAATTTATCTAAGAAACCCCGCCCTAAGAAGAGAGACAGTAATATGCCCAATATTATGGTGGTATTCATATATAAACATATATAAAAAAAATGTAGCATTGGCTACAAACAATGGCACCATCCTAAAACATGGCTATCTAACGCTCCACAAAGCTCTAGTCGGGACTGACCGACCATGAGATACCCTGTGATCTGTCTTTATAAACATCTCATTAGTACATACATAAAATGTACATTAATTCACTCAAAAAACTCAAAAACTAAGCTGACAAAGCGCGATTCATTGGATGCAGTCCAATAATCTTTTACAGTAAAACAGTCGAAAAGTTAATTAATTTGGAAAAATATCGATTTTTAAAATTCTGGCTCTAAAGTTATGTGATATACAGGACATATACAGGACATGGCTGAATCAACTAGGCTACCGATGCTGATCAACAACATATCAGGGTACAATGATCAATTATGATTTTAATAAAATAAGCGAGTGAAATAATCATATGTGCGTGCTCTGTTGTATAGAGAATGGGAACTGAACCGAGCTTTAAGAGACGATGAGAGACCATCTAAGCTCACTCTCATAATTCTTATCGCTTGAGCTCATACTCTATGGCTTGAGCTGAATGAGAATATATGCACCGCTACCTAATAGGCTCCAGATTTACAGTTTTTACTCAGTTATGCTCTCTGATCTATATACTGATGCAAATGAGTGTGTGTGTGTGTGTGTGTGTGTGAAATGCATATGCGAATGCGTATAAATATTCCAGACTTTTCTGTTCAAGGCGCAGTTGAATTAAGAGTTCAGCAATGTCGGGAACACTTCCAGCCACCTACGTGAAGGGCTTCCACAACGAGGAGCTGGTGCGTCGCATGGAATACCGCAAGTTGGGCGGCACCGGCTTGAGAGTATCCACCCTTGCGCTAGGTGGCGCCACCTTGAGTGCACTCTTTGACAAGAAGCTGGACGAGGAGGAGGCCATCAGAACAGTGCAGGAAGCGATTAGGTCTGGCGTCAACTACATCGATACGGCGCCGTTCTATGGCCAGGGACAGTCAGAGCAGTTGCTGGGCAAGGCACTCATGGATGTGCCCAGGGAGGCCTACTATATAGCCACCAAGGTGGCCCGCTACGAACTGGACCCTGATCGAATGTTCGACTTTTCGGCTGCCAAGACCCGGGCGAGCGTCAAGAAGAGCTTGGGTCTACTGGGCTTGGACCATGTGGATGTGCTGCAGGTTCATGATGTGGATGCGGCGCCCTCTCTAGACATTGTACTGAATGAGACTATTCCCGTGCTGGAAGAGTATGTGAAAGCTGGCAAAGCGCGATTCATTGGAATCACCGGTTATGATGTGGACATCCTTAAGGAGTGCGCCGAATGTGCCAAGGGTCGTGTCCAGGTAGTGCTTTCCTATGCTCGCTACACGCTCCTGGACAACACGTTGCTGCGCCACATGAAAGCGTTCAGGGAGCTAAATGTGGGAGTCATCTGTGCCGCCGCCCATGCATTGGGTCTGCTCTCCAATGCCGGCCCGCAGGCCTGGCATCCCGGCAGCGAGGAGCTGCTGTCGGTGGGACGACACGCCGCCGAGATCTGCAAGCAGCGTGGCGTCGAACTGGGCAAACTGGCCGTGTATTACTCCATGCAGCTGGAGGGCGCCGCCACCTTCGTGGTCGGCATACCCAATCGCCAACAGCTGCAGATCAACCTGGATGCGGTCTTCAACGGGCTGAGCTCCAGCGAACAGGAAGTGCTGCAGTATCTGCGCGAAAAGTGAGTAAACCCGTTTCGGTGAAATTGTGCAATTCGGATTTGGTGTTAGCATTGCGTCAGAGCCACTCGAACTTGGCCTATGCCAACCAGTTTGCAGCACACTAAACTGGAACTATCTATTTTCATCTCTTGCAGTGTTTTCAAGCGGTCCTACAGCTGGGGATCAACATTGTCGACGATCAGAGACTTCAAATAGAGACTTCATTATAATAAGCTTTTTATCGAATACCCTATAAACTGTAACGAAAGCTAAAATAATAATTATACATGTTACAAAATAGGATTTGGCCTTTTAATTGATAGTAGAATTGATGGTCATATAACGTTCATTTTATGTGAAACAAAAATCAAGGATTATTTTATTTTAAAATTTGCCTAGACACAGAATATATATATACGGATTTGAGCTGCGTCAATATCAGCTCAAGTTCAGCTGAGGCTTAATTTACTTTACCTGGTAGCGTCTCTGATAATACATATTTAGTATATTTCTTAAAATAGCAAATTATATGTATGTGGTATGTATAAATCACTCATCAAATCAATTCGATGCCGTTGGGGTGTCATTATACCCGAAATAATAAATATTTATTGTCTTTGATTACACCCTGTAATGTTATTTCAAAACATTTTTAATCAGAATAATATCTATAAGCTATCTATCAATTTTTTTTAGTTCACATAAATATATGGGTATTTTTGTTTTATTTTCATTTTAATGCAACAAGTTAAAAAGAAGAAATTTTTGTTTAAATATTTTGTTTTCTTTAATAGCAGAATTCCTAATTTTGTTATTTAGTGTACATATAAGAGAAGAGAACATTGGTGTTCTCTTAAAAAATATGTCACAGACATTAATTGAAATATAAATTCAAGTGCGCTGCGCTATTTACAAATGTATGTTAAATTTTAATAAATGTATTACTATACATTATATATATTATATTTCCATTAGGAACATTTTACGCTTGTTAATAGTAAGTAAATTAATGCAATTAGTACTATATATATTGTACATTTTTTTTTTTGAAATTTATTTTTTAATTCTCTAATGTAAGTGGTATTAATAACATTTTTACTGCATCCAAAAATATAAAACAAAATTTCACTTTTTTTAAATTTATCCAGCCCTGTAATCAACTCAACGAGTAAATCATGCACTCAAATCTCTGGACTTTTCAAACAATTACGTTTGCAATCTCGCCCAAGTGCTTGACATTCAAACACACTCTCTGACACACACACACATACTTAACACAAAACTCAACGTATAATGCTCAACATTTTAGAATCGGCCATCAGTATACTTTATCGCCTCCTCGGGGATTGATCGAATTGCGGTAAATTGTGAAATAGAAGGCTAAAAATAAACAAATATGTCCGGCAAACTGCCCGCAACATTTGTCAAGGGTTTCCACAATGAGGAGCAAGTGAAGCGCATGGAGTATCGACCATTCGGTAAAACGGGCCTGGAAGTCTCCAAAATTGCGTTCGGTGGAGGAGTACTCTGTGCCAACTATGGGTGTGTTCTTAACGAGAGAGAAAATAAGGAGAGAAAACAAAGCAAAAAAGAGAATATTAGTTTTGTGCAATGTTCGTTCGTTCGTCTACTATTGAGATTTAATAACACTTCAGACTAAGATAAGATTTTTCGGCTAGGTTAAATAAGGTGTTTACTTTGTGAACGACTAAAAAAAAAAATTATTAAAAATTGTTTTTTCAATTTCTTAAAACAAAATTTTCAAAAACATAAAAAACGCAAATTTAATGCGTTAAATAGTTTTATATTTTATATTAATTTTTGATAAGGTGGAATTTTCATAAATATTATTTCCGGCTCCCAAACAGAAAATAAATCTTTTAACTGAAACATCTTGTGTATGTTAATGCAGCTTCGATCTGGATGAAGGCATTCGGACGCTGCATGAGGCATTGAAATCTGGCATCAACTATATCGACACTGCGCCCTGGTATGGTCAGGGTCGTTCGGAGGAGGTGCTCGGCAAGGCGCTGAAGGACGTGCCAAGGGAATCCTACTATATAGCCACCAAGGTGGCACGCTACGAACTGGACTATGAGCACATGTTCGACTTCAGTGCCAAAAAAGTACGTGAGAGCGTGGAGAAGAGCCTGAATCTATTGGGCCTGGATTACGTTGACGTTATCCAAATACATGACATTGAATTTGCTGAAAACTTGGACATTGTGCTGAACGAGACCCTGCCCACGCTGGAGCAGTTGGTCAAAGAGGGCAAGGCCAGGTTTATTGGACTGTCCGCCTATCCCATATCAATACTAAAGGAATGCATTTCACGTGCTGCGGGCAGATTCGACGTGAGTTATGTTTCCCATTTTAAAGATCTTTGTGTCAATCTTTTTCCTTTCCCCCCCAGACGGTGCTCACATATGCTCGTTATACGCTCACGGACAATACGTTACTGGAGTTTTTGGACTTTCTGAAGTCCCAGAATCTGGGCATCGTTTGCGCCGCCGCACATGCGCTGGGCCTGCTGACCAATGCTGGTCCACAGTCCTGGCATCCGGCCACCGATAGCCAGAAGCAAATAGCGCACCAAGCTGCCAACTACTGCAGGGAACATGATGTGGAACTGGGCAAGCTGGCTATGTACTACACCATCCAACTGGGGGATGTGTCCACCTTTCTGATTGGCATGCAGACGCGCCAGTTGCTCCAAATAAATTTGGCCGCCTATTACGACGGCCTCACTGTGAAGGAGCAGGAAGTGCTGCAGCATCTCAAAGAAAAGTGAGTGGTCGCATTCGCATTCGCATTCGCACTCGGAAGTTGACCGAAATTGTGAAACTCGGATACAACGTGACTGTTGCATCATATCCGACTCCATTTGCGGTCGCAGTCGCAGTCACAATCGCAGACACAGAGACAGAGATACACAACACGCTCCGAACCCGAACCCGAACCCGAATCTGATCCCGATTCCGGTCCGTTAATTTGTCCACTTATGTGCTTACTCATTGTCAATCTTGGCCATCGGTGCAGTAGGCAGCCAGCGGACTCTCTCGAGTATTTCGATCTCTTCGCTTGTTGCACTTTGTTGTTCAACTTTTTTTAATTTCTTGTCTCAATCAAATTATGAGTAGTACACTGTAATTTTTCATTTATGATTTTTTTACTGTTTCACTTTTAATCGCACATCATTTTTTGTTTGAAGGTCTCTCTAAGATTACGATAGTATTAAGGCCGCTTTTAGTTGCTATTGAACGAGTATTGCGTAGCCGGTTACACCCGGCTGCAATTTCTTTCTTTAAGGTAATTCGAGAATCTAATAATTTTACAATATGTTTGTTTTAACTTTTCAGCATCTTAACAAAGCCTTTTCATTGGGAGGATATCGAATTGAAACGATACTGGGCCGCACTCAAGAGAAAATAGATGAAATTCGGTCTCTATAATTATTAGTTATAATTAATCATTTTTTCCTTGCCAATTTCTTATGTACCAAGTGATATCCAATATTGCAATAAATGGCAAAATAAACAAAAATATAAAAAAAATATTAAACTGTTTTTACAAGTAGCAGTTAGTAAATTTTTCGATTTTATTTATAGCTTTACGGGGAACTAATAAAGATCTACTAATTATATTTAAAATGCAGCCAAAGCAATTATCTGCGGTTTTTAGTTCACTGTTCACTGTTTGAATCAATGCCTTACTTTTGCTTAGGGTTCAAGTTCAATAATTCAATATTACATCAAGATACGCATGTAGACGTTCGAGCCTTGGTCTGTCACATTTTTCTCGCTGACCAGAACCGCCCTAATTAAATTATTATGAATTTTATTATTATTATTTTATTATTACTATTATTATTATTATTATTATTATTATTATTATTATTATTATTATTATTATTATTATTATTATTATTATTATTATTATTATTCTTCTTATTATTATTATTACTATTATTATTATTATATAATGGAATAGAAGAGATTCGAATATAAGAGACCTGGAGTCGAACCTAAGATCTAGGACTTAAATGAAGAATGTTCAGCTTAGATTGAGAAAATGGCATGGAAAACCTTGGAAATACTATGGAGAAGTTAGACTCAATATGCCAAAAACGTGGGTCAAAAGTCAGTTAGCTCTCCAATAAGGCGATTAATCTGGTTAAAGTCAATTTTAAACAAATCCAATTTGTCCAACCGGCTAATTGCTTAAGCTGTCGAAAATGCATTTTTGTTAGTTGTTGTTAGTTGTAATATTATTCGACTTCCACCTTTCGCCGCCATGGTCACCAGCCGGGCAGCCAGCTAATACACTAATTATGCCTTAATTAACGCAATAGTTAATATACACAAATAAAATGAAAAACAAACCATGCGAACTGTTGCTGCATGGAGAACCGCCGAAGCGCACAGCGGTGTACAAAACAGGGAAGTTTAATAACATTTTGAATAACAACAGCAGCAACAACAAGAAAATGCAATGCGAAATGAATGCACAACAAAAATCCGCATGAAAAGCGGAAATGCTGCCAGATGAAGCCGCATTTTGTTTTCCTTAAACTGCGCCTTGCGTTTTTCTTTTTTTTTGCCTCTGCTTAAAATATATTTTGTTTTAGTTGAGCCCGAAGTTATGTGTGTGTGTGTGTGTGTGCTTGTATGCACATTCGTCGTCACATTGGACTGCCAATAAATTTACTATTATCAATACAACGGTGCTTGCTCCAGCTGACCAGATTCTCAGCTGCGCACGCGCTCATTATTGCACTCTCTCTCTCTCGCTTTTTTTCATCTCTGCCGAAGTCAAGCTTTGACGCCGCTTCGTTTATATGCGCCGCGCCGTCGCAATCCAAGCGTCAGTGTTGCTTACAGCTTTGAGTAGTTAGGACGTATTTATCGTGATTCAAGCCTGCTGAAAACTTTGTTCAGCTCGTGTTAACTAAAACAAAGTTATTGTCAAGTGCAATATGTTGATGTTAAAAAATGTGTTTTTGCTTCTGATCGGTTGCAACATGTTGCTAACCATCTGCGCATCCAATAATAAGAAGCAGCAGCAACAGAACCAAGGTAGGCCCTCGATATGTCTATATAAAGGCTCTATGATTGCTGATTCACGCAAGGTGTGGAGAAACTTTCAACGGCAACGTAGGGCAGTTCTAGCCAGTCGCAAACCCAAACAAAAATAACCGGTTTAAATGTATTGTTGTAGCCGGCTTAAAAGGCCAGAAAAGTAAACAGAGATATGTGCTTAAAGTTGCTTGAACTTATTTTTGTGGTTCGCTGGCTAGAGATAAAAAATGATGAAATTTTAGTAAAGAACGCTTACCGTTAAATGGTAAGCATAGGCCGAAAGAAAAAATTAAAAAAAAGCGAGTATAGCACTTTCCCTTAAAATTAAAAAAAAAACTAGTTGTTCCTTAATTAATTAAAGATTTGCAAGCATTTTCTAAGGTAAGAGAAATTCTAAAACACATTAATATACCTGATTGTAGACAGCAGTTATCGGGTAAAAAGATTTCGTTTGCTCCACAAAAATACAAATTATTAAGGAAAAGCGGAACATTTTTTCAGAAGTTACACAAACTGTACAAACATTAGACAACTTTGTGTGGTTTTTCGAAGAAACATTTATATATTTTATGTTGTAGTAGGTAACTTGGATATTTCTACGACAACGCTTATTAGAAAAGATTTTCACACCTCATTTCAGAAATCTGGGAGCAAGACCTTTCGGACACCTTTAAAATCGAGGGCAGCGACCAGGGAATACAGAAGGTTAATCTAAAGTGCGGTGCCAATTCGATGAATGTGATGCTAGAGACTGAGAAGCCGTTTACGGGCGTCATGTACACACGTGGCAGCTTCTATAAGCAGACGGCTCCGTGCTTCATGAAGCCCACTGCGCAACAGGGCACACGTACGCTGGAGATGAACTTCCAGTTAGATCAGTGCCAGACGCTCAAGGATGGAGATCTCTATACCAATATTGTGGTCATACAGAACGATCCGGAGCTAATAACACCTGGCGATTCGGCTTTCTCGCTGGAATGCGATTTCCGTCAACCACGCAGCCTGGATGTGGAGGCCAGCATGCAGGCCAGGGACAGGTGAGAAATATCGCAAACAATATCTGACTAGTAATTATATGTCAGAATATAAATATATATAAATACGGATATATACAATCCAAACTTAGAAATCCACAAAAATTGCGCGGAGCACGCGGTGGAACCCGCCAGCATCAATAGAACTCTACCCTATGACCACCCATTAAGTTCTTCAACCATATTCACTTTGAATAGCTGTACTGTAAGGTACAAACGCAAACTTAAAATCTTTAACTGCACTCGTTGTTTAAAAACTAATCTTTAATGTAGAGCCTTACTAAAAAACACACAGAACACACACCTTAACCACACATGAATACATTTCACAGAGTTGCAACAAAATCCAAAATAACACTCACAAGCCCCGATCCCGCGGCACCAATGGACAATCTACACAATTCGGTGGTTAGCAACAGTGATACAGTAGAATATATACCAAAGTTTTCGAAACCAAATGAAACTATACGCCTGGGCACAGTTGAGGAAGTGACTCTGCCGCTGGCTCACGAAAGGGATGAGCTCTAAACATGGTAAACACATTCAGTACAAACAACACGAAAAAACTTATCACACTTAAAAAACACAACAGGTGAGACACCATCACACGCTTTTTGTTGCATTATTTGTTTATTTTTATGATGCTGTAACGATTTTAACATCTTATGATAACATACTATTAATATACAAATTTTCACAGGAAAAACGCACAAAATGCCACACTGGCGTCCTAAAGGCAACTGGATCTTTTATTCATTTTAATGCTCTTTTTAATATCCATATCCTGTGATATTTTTTAAGTTTGATTTTAATAAAAAAAAAAATTTAATTTAATTGAGTTTCGGTTTAAATACGCGCGCACTTTGTAGAGTTGCCTTTTTATTATCAAACACTAAACAGCTGAATTTGATTTCGTAAAATGTGGCAGCACCGCCAAGCTACTGATGGTCCGGCAAGCTTTGGCAAGCAAAATTTTACTATAAAATTTGCAGTTTTTAGAATAGTGATATTGTAAAGATTATCGGTTAATTGATTGGGTGAGGTTCATTTTAAAAGGATTAAAATCTAAAGCGATCATTGGATACAGACATATTTGCCTCAAAGTAAACACATATAGGAGCGACTCTGCATCAACATCATATGTTGTTTTCTTTTTCATTGCGCATCGCGTATTACACAAAGAACGTCAATAATATTAAATTCAATTAAAAACGCTGCGGTTCGATGCTTTAAATTATTGAAAATGGATCATCGTGTATTTTTAACCCTGCTGTTCGTATTGAGTGGCACAATAAACGTTTTATTAATAAAGTAAGTAAATAAAAAGATTGCAAAAACTGCGCAGATTGAAAAAAAAAATCGTCTACTGTAAAATGAATTGCAGATGGACGAGCATTCAATTGGTGGAGGGCAGTGATGGAAAGTTGCATCATTTTCAGCATCCCGTGGTCCTGACGCTGTTCATGTTCCTTGGCGAGTTTCTATGTTATGCTATTTACAAGTTGGTTCATGCGGTATGCAGTCGACGCGGTGTAAGTGGAAATGTCTTACGGCATTTGCCTGCCAATATTAACAGTCCGATATTATGTCTAACTAGCTTGGCTCTGAGCAAAACCTCATTTTGACCAGCGGCAGCAATGAGTTCCATCCACTTAGCATGTTGCTGCCATCTCTTCTGCGTACCGTTGCTTCCATTTTGCTGTTTACGGGCTTGTACTTGACGTATGCCACAAGCTTTCAAATGATAAGAGGTATGTTCATTATCTGTAAGTGTCAGTCTCAGCACTAAGCATCCCTTATCTCTGGCAGGCGTTGCACTGATATTTGTGGGTTTGTTCAGCACCATGTACTTGAACCAAACGTTGACTACTCGCCACTGGCTGGCCATCTTCACCATGATATGCGGCATCGTTGACATATTGTCCTTGGACGTACAGCGGGTGGAATACGATACTCAAACACTGCCGCATACGGATCACAACACCATCCTCACGGGCGATTTATTGATTATTATTGCAGAGGTGCTGCACGCTTTTCAGTACGTGTATGAGGAAAAGCATTTAAAAGCCTCCGATTTTGTGCCTATCCAGGCAGCTGGTTGGCAGGGCATCTTTGGAACCATCATCACAATCTTGGCAGCGATTTGCTTCAACTTTGTGCCCGGCGTGGTGCCCTTCAATGAGAGCTCGCGTGGCGTCTTTGATGATCTAAGCGATCTTATTCCACAGCTTCGTAACAACACGATGCTAATCGTTGCACTTGCTGGATTTATCTGCTCCTGTGCCATTTACAACTGTGTGGGAATATCGATTGCAAAGTTCTCGTCCAGTGCCAATCGTCTGCTCGCTGATGGAATACGTGTCTACCTTATCTGGGCGTTTGTCATTTTTGCTGAGTGGGAAATCATAAATCTCGTTACACTTATGGGTCTTGCAATATTACAAATGGGTATCATTATGTACCGACAGGCCATCTTTCTTGAATGGTATCGCTCTGTACTGGCTCGCTGGCAGCGCAGTCGTTATATGGACTTGAGCGCAGATGCTGGCCCAACGCCCAGCACCCAACCTGCGGATATAATCTGAATTGGGTAGGTGGAACAGCTTGAATAGATTGTGATATGAGAGGTGGGCTGATAAAGAGCTGTCCAGTTTTTGGATGGAACATTAAAATAAAATCTATCAATATAAATAAGAATATAAATAAAGGCATTCAAATGTTAACTGTATATTCAAAGTCAAATTATTTTGGACGGACGTGCGAAATAATAGTAACTTCATCCAGCTCACTTGAAACTTGATAGTTTGAGTAGTGCAAGAAATGAGATCCCATGAAATGGGTTCTAGTGATACGACAGGTAGACAGTTGCAGACAATCTCCGACAGCTCCGAAAATTACGGCAAGTATTTACAGATGTTGTGTTTGAGGATTATGTGTGCTTACCATAAATCATATACGTTTGTTTATATTTCGATATGGAGAATAAGCTGTCGATATCATTTAACATTACGTTCTAGTGCATTACCACAACAAAATAAACGATATCTGACGATTCGTTGACCAACACATTTTACGATCAAAAAATTAAGTACATTTCAATTGTTCTTTAGTTGAAAGATTCTGACCAAAATATATAACATAAAATTTTTCAAAAGATATTCTATTACACTGTTTTCTTTTGCTCAACACCAAGAATTTTTTCTGCTATTCCCAGAAAGTATACCATTTGGGCAATTCCAAAAAGTGGGGCAATCACCATAATTCGACACAGGCCGCCCTTGAAAAACGCTTTCGGTCCTTCGTGCTGAAATGTTTTTCTAAATGTGGGAAAGCGTACGGATTATTCCCAAATCTCAAACAAAAATGTGGACAATGCTAAAGCTCACTTGATGCAATCGACGATGCCATCAAACTCCTTATCGCCGTCCGCCTTTTTAATTGCCTGCAAACGTGTCTTAACCACGTCTAGGGGGGTGACTGTAATAGCAGACACCATACCCGACGAAAGACCAGCGATTAGGGACCACCAAAAGACGGCTTCACCAGATGGGCCCGGTTTTCTAGGTCCACGGTCATTGATAGCGGCCATGAGTGGAAAGTAGATGATAGAGAAGATGATATCACGCGCGCCAGTTGCCCGCACCCCCTTGTATAGGCCGAAGATACCATTGTCTTTTACAAGCTGTTTGGTGATCGACCATGCGGTCACCTTCTCCGCACCCTTTCCACCCACCCGCCCGGCATCCTGCATCTGAATCTTTAACAGCTCCATGGGCGTTGTCACAGTGATTTGAAAGGCACCAGCTAAGCCCCCAGCCAGACACTGCATGGGCAGCGTTACCTTTCCATCGGCTGTAGACAATTGGTAACGGAAATAATCGTTTGCAGCCAGCTTGATGCCTTTCTCAGGAGTAATCAACAAGATGTTGACGGCCGCTCCACGGTACATGCCGAAGTAGCCCTCCGCTGCGTAAGTTTTACGGAAGCAATCCAAGCTGCAAGCCGTGAAGGGACACGGATGACTAGCCGGAAATACCAAGGAAACCAAGGAGTTAAACTTACATGCTGGTGTACATGCGTTCGCCATTCGGACCAATTTGCTGATTTTGAAGTCGTGTCTTTACCAAATCTAGGGGAAATACACATGTGACGCCGATGACTCCAGCAATTCCGCCATTAATGAGCTTAGGCAAAATACTGGAAGATTTTGGTTCACCACATAATGCTTTCCATTTGAATCTCACAATGAAACTTACGAAAAACCATCACTTTTCTTAGGATCAGCCATTTAGACGTTATATTTTTAAGCACAACCAAATGATTAAAGTCAAAAAATATTCAACCAATGAATATATATATATACAGTGTGACACTAAAGTCACCGCACTCTATAATCATGTGCACGGCTACAACTTTGTGACATTTGTATAATATAAAAAAAAATGTTCTCTTCAATATAAAAAAAATAATAAAAAAACAACAAAATAGTACTCAAGACCTACCGACTAGGTGATACCCTAAACCCAGAATTTAACACATACACACAAACTCTCGGCACTTCCGGCCACGCCGGAAATCGGACCTGGGTCCCACAACTTCAGTTGCGAATACAATATAAAATATCTTAACCATCTTTAAAATAAATTTCAAGGAAACGCTACAAATTCTGCTTTTGTCATCAAAATGATAAATATTAATAATAATTATTGATTATTAAAAAAGAAAAATATACACTTTCCCACGCGGGATTTGAACCCTGGCCCCCAACTTCACCTGCAAAATATGCAAAATAAATTCCAAGAAAAACGCCAGACAAAATTTTGCATTTGCATGTTGACACATGAACACAGAAATTGCTTGTGCTGCAGCTTGGCCATAGCTTAGTCGTAACTTAGCCAAAACTCAACCGATTTTCATAAGGCTGGTCTTTCTGTTCATGGTTCGGTGTCCAGATGAATTCTACATTTCAGTTTAAAAATAACATTTTTGGTCCAAATTTATGTCGAAAATTTTCGAATATATACCCTAGTGTTCTCATATAAGGATAGGTCTCAACTTTCCCCAGTTGTAACTTTGCCAAAACTGAACCGATTTTCAAAAGGATTGTCTTTTTGTTCATGGTGCGGTATCTAAATAAATTCTACACTTCTATTTAAAAATACAATTTTTGGTCCAAATTCATGTCGAAAATTTTCGAATATATACCCTAGTGTTCCCATATAACAATAGGTCTCAACTTTCCCCAGTCGTAACTTTGCCAAAACTGAACCGATTTTGATGAGGGTGGTCTTTTTGTTCATGGTTCGGTGTCCAGATGAATTCTAAATTTCAGTTCAAAAACAAGTAAGAACGTTGCAGTCGGGCGTTACCGACTGCGTTATACTCGTTCACATTCTTAATTATTATTATTATTTTAAAAAATTTCGATATTTG